>JAPXFY010002495.1:0-15000 GCA_030674185.1 Monoplex corrugatus
GAAAGGATCGATTCAATGCAATGCTTCGTTGCATATGTGAGAAGTTTCTCTCTCTCACACTAAAAATATACACATATAATATATGCACACATTCAAACACACACATACATACATGCATATACACACACACAAACATATACACACGATCACACACACACACATGTATTCATACATACACACACACACTATGCTAAGCACAAACACATACGTACACACTACCTAATAAATACACACAGACACACACATACATACACACACGCGCGCGCGCGGGCACATTAACAAAGATCCCACGTTAGCAAAGGGGTGGTCCTTGACAAAATTCTGTAGCAAAATATAGAAACACACACGATACAGAAAATAAGATAAAACGAATGGCGCTGCTCTGTGGAATTGAGCTCTCCAAGGGGAGAGCAGCCCGAATTTTGTATGATAAACACACCGTGACAAAAAAGAAAAAATACACTCTACTCAATAAAACACATTCCTGCTTCTTTTGTCACCCTTCATCTTACCTTTCAGTCTGCAGTCTACATGGTCAGTCCGCATCTGGCGGTAATCTAAAATGTGGCTTTTAAGATTACAACAATACTACTACTACTACTAATAATAATGAAAAATATTGATAAAATTATGATGGCGACGATTTAAAAAAAGGTATTGATAATGATGCTGACGATAGTAATAATAATGCTGATAACATTATATATTCATGTATATTAATATATGCATATATGTGTGTATGTATGTATACATGATGTATGTACGTACGTACCGGTACGTATGTATGTATGTATATGTATATATGTATGTGTGTGTGCGTCATCATCATCATCAGGTGCCTTGCCGCATGGCGTTGGCAATCACGGACCTCCATCTATCTCTTGCCGCCCCAAGCATCCCCTCCACGTCCTCAGCCACTCCGCAAGTCCGTCTAGCATTTTCTCCCTGGGTCTACCTGGTGCTCTTTCCCTCCAGCTTTCCCGTTGTGACCAGGTGCTCCAAATCCCCCTTCCTCTTAAAATGGCCTATAAATGTTGCCTGTCTTTTCCGAATCTTCCTTATGAGTGATCTATTTGTGTCTGCCTCCATCAAGGCTGTCTCGTTTGTTTTCTTTGCTGTCCATGGTACTCTCAACATTCTTCTGAGAAACCACATCTCGGCTGCCTCAATCTTGCCTCTGGCTTTGCTTGCTGACTGTCCACGCCTCACATCCGTACAACAGTATTGGTTCTACATAACATTCAAGGACTCTCTTCCTGATGTTAATCGATAGGCATTTGTTGGTAAGAATGCTCGTCATCTTCTTTAATGCTGTTTTGGCTTGGCCGATTCTGCCGGCTATTTCCGATGTGCATCTGCTGTCTGATGAAATGACCGTTCCCAGGTATTTGAATTTATTAACCTGTGTCAAGGTTGTGCCATTTGCTGTTATTTTGCATGAGGGGATTTAAGTTATTTACTGATCACCATGACTTCAGTCTTCCTGCTGTTAAGTTCCAACCCTTTACCTTTGCTTTCTATTTCTAGTATATTCACAAGGTTTTGTAGGTCCCTTTCATTTTCTGCAATTAGCACGGTGTCATCTGCGTATCGAATGTTGTTTATCATTTTCCCTCCAACCCTTAATCCAGGGTCTTCCAGGTTTCTCATGTTTTCGCTGTGAAGTAAAAAACAGATCTGGTGACAAAACAACCCTGTCCGACTCCTCTTTTGATGTTTTGGAAAGAGCTTATATTGGTTTTTATTATCATTGCAGCTGTTTGTTCCCAGTACATATTCCTGATTATTCGTAGATCTTTTCCATCAACATTGAGTCCATAGCACACAATCATTACTTTCTTACGTATTTTTATACAACTGCGTCATTGCATGCTACACGTAAATCAAATCAGGTATTTCTTCCGATGACATTCAGGAGAATGTATGTCATCAATGACGTGTCAGCGAAAGAACACTTGATCATTCCGCGAAAGCAAAATGAGCCAAAACGTCTTACACAAAAGTAAGAAAATTATAAAAACAGCAGTGTGAAAATAGTAAAAGTGCATCCGTCACATTTGTTTTTGTATATAAAGGAACGTGATATCATCTTCAACATTTCCTTGAAAACATGATCGAGTTTGGAATACATGTAATTATGCTTTCTGTAAAAGTGAAAACAGAACGAAAAACAAACCAAACCAAACCAAACTTTCTGTCTTTGATTATCAGAATATATTTCAGGTATGCGTGTGGTGGTGGTCTTTGATTTAATGTCTATTTACTAAAGTGATTTTAGACCAAAAAAAACAACAACAACAAAAAAAGGGGGGGGGGTGATAGAAGAGAAGTGAAGAGAATATTTGAAAATTGTCAATTTTGAACTTGAGAAAAGATGATCCAGAAAACAACTGTTTTGAATAGGGGAAGGTAAAACTAACAAATAATGTTACCATAATTAACGATTTAAACAAACTAACAAACAAAATTAATAAATATCTGGAAGAAATGAAGAAAAAAATAAAACTAATAATTGACTAACCATAACAGTGAACAAGTGAAATAACATTTTAAAGGTAATTCGCTATAGGATTTTTTGACAGGCTAACAAAAAATTCATACAGTAATGATGATGAGGCAAATATATCAGAAACTGTACTCATAGACAGTGTTGGAATATGTCGTTTTACCTTAACGCAAGAAAGAATATGACTGTGTTATCTTCTTTCCACACAGACACACTATGTTCTTGGTGTATTTTGTTTTGAATGCATCAAGTTTCCATCTATACATAAGGGATTGTATAATTCTGTTGACATGAAGCTGCTTAAGTATTTTACTAACTTCAAAGTTCATGTGACATTTATCATACTTTTTCTGTTTTAATTGGAACTGCTTCCAGACGTAGTTGTCTACTAAAGTGTAATTCTCGTGCAACGAGAGAGAAAGCTGGATATTGTTTGAATCTGGCGAGTTATTAGCTCCCTGTTTGGCAGCCCTGTCAACTTTATCATTATAACGAAAATAACTATGAGAAGGTATCCAGCAGAAAGTAATATCAGTGCCTCTTAAAGATAAATTATGAATCAAGTGACTAATTTCCAGAATCATTTCTGATATTGTTTGTAATTTTGATAATTCAAGAGCCTGAAGAACTGATTTTGAATCAACGCAAAAAAGTGAACAATTGTCCTAAGAAGACTTATCAAGTTTAAAGCCATTAATATTGCAAAGAGTTCAGCTGTAAAGACAGATTTATCAAGTCCTATGTAGAAAGATTTTTCAATTTTGAGAGCAGGTATTAAAAACGTTGAGCCTGCTTTTCTTTCAATTGGTGATTTTAATGCACATGCCTCATTTTGGGAAAAGTATTGTACAAACATAACAAGCAACAGGTTGATCGAAAATATTGTAGATTCCAATTTATATTTACTTAACAACGGATACGTTACCCGGATCCCCGATATACCAACCCACAGCTATCGACCTCACTTTAATCTCACCATCCCTAGCCCTAAACGCCATGTGGCAAACAGAGGATGACTTCTTGGGTTCAGATCACATCCCCATACGTCTTACCCTAAACCATACTACTGAAATAGACGCCATACCACAAGATAGTTTACCCAAGTTTAATTATAAAAACGCAGACTGGTTCAGTTTTAAGGCAATCCTTGAAAAGACAAGAACAGATCTATCTTAAGCAATGAACATAAACGACATGTACGAAGTTTTCTGTAACTCACTGTTAAAAGCTGCTAACATTTCAATTCCAAAACTTAACTGTCGAAAATAGGAAAACATCATGGAAATGTCTGGTGGAATGAGGATTGTCAAAAGGCAGTGAACGAAAAGAAAGAAAAATACAAAATCTATATAGGTATGCGTGTATGTGCAACCATGTGTTTAGAATTGCGCTGGCTGTCTTGCGGGATTTCTCTCTGTATGTCCGTCTGTCTACGTGCCTGCCTATCTGTGTGTCCCTCGTTCTCTCCGTTTTCATCTCTCTCCCTCTGTCTCTCTCTGCGCATTTGTTTCGGTCTCTCTCCTTCTGCCTTTGTCTCTCCCCCTCTGTCTGTCTCTGCCTACCCCTATTTCTGCCTTTGTATTTGTCTTTTTTTCCATCCGTCTGTCCATCTCTCCCTCTCTCTGTCCGTCAGTCTCTCCCTCACACACGTTCTCCCCCCCCCCCCCAACATGCTCTCGCTTTCTGCCTCTTAATATCCGTCTCTATCTCTCACTCCCCCCCCCCCCTCTCTCTCTCTCTCTCTTCACGAAGAGTCTTAAAGCTTTACTGCCATACAACGTAACGCAGAGATAAATCAACATCAAACACAACAGTATTTAGACCTTGCATTGTGTCACTCTCCGCCCTCTCTGTCCCCATCCCGTGATTAACATATTTCCGGTGTGTGTGTGTGTGTGTGTGTGTCTGTGTGTGTGTGTGTGTCTGTGTGTTTGTGTGTGTGTTGGATTTTTCTACATCAGTAATTGTTGGCTTTCCTCATGCTTCATTAACTCCTGATCGATCACACCAATAGAGTCAAGCCACACTAAAGTGATTTCTGTGAATGGACTTAATTCAATTAACGATTGTGAAATTTCCAAATGAGCAATATCCTTTATGTATACACAAGTTTTTTTTGTTCTACTTATGTTTATGTCAGAACTGATTTATCTTTAAATAGAAAACTGCTTTGTTGATTTTCTTCATTTGTTCAGCCCTTGTAAAATAATGAACAGATTATGTGTTCTCATGATTCTGAGTTAGCAGCCCATTAGCTTTATTGTACCTTTTCCTATTGTATGGGACAGTCATTTATAACCAGCCCAAAAAATATTTGAGAATTTTAGTGATTTGGTAGTAATCAGGCTGTTCTGATTTTGTTTTGTTTTGTGTTTTGTTTTGTTTTGCTTTGCTTTGTCGTGGTTTTGGTTGGTTGATTGGATGCCTTTTCATCTTTTTTTCTTTATGACTATGACATGTTGATAATAATCTCTCCAGAATGTGTCTAAGATATATACGTATATATGTGTGTGTATATATATATATATATACATATATACATATATATATATACACATATGTACACATACATATGTATATATAAAAAAGAAAATCAGTGGGACAGACAGACAGATGCAGCTTTCCTCGTGACGATGTGAAGTGTCATCCTTTTTCTATTTGTTAAAGAATAGGATCGGGGATTCAAATCGGCTAAGTATGTGCGTGTGTTGCCTGTGTGCATGCACGCACTCTTGTTTGTTTGTTTGTGCGTGCGTGTGTGCGCATGCGTGAATGTGTGAGCGTCTGTCTGTCTAGTCTCCGTTTTCCTCTCTCAGTTTGCTCTAGAGAGGAATTAATGTATGTGGAAAGAGAGAGAGAGACAGAAAGAGAGAGAGAGAGAGAGAGAGAGAGAAAAGAGAGGGAGAGAGCGAGTTTGATTTTATTTTCACACTGTGTGGATAGTAATAATAACGCAAGCTTACTATCCACGTGTATTAGAAGAACAGGAAATAATATATTGCAACATGAAACACTTTAAAGCAAAACATGAAAGCAAAACACGCACATTCACACAAAGAAGAAGTAAAGTAATGCATTTCACGAGGACTACATGCATGTGTATGCACACAAACCGTGATAGGGTTTCATTCAATACCTTGATCTAACTTGTTATATTCCGAATACATCTTTCTATGTTGAGGTAGGAATTTTATTAAAGTGGACGTAGAAGAGAATTCCTAGAATATGAAATTCAACAAAACGGGTAATTATGTGTATGGCTTGACTGTCCTATTCTCTGTCTTCCTCAGAAAGTAGATTATGATCGTTGTAAAGATTAACCAAAAATTGTTCGTTCATAGATAAATATACAGGCACTAGGTTATGAATAGTAACTAACCAATCTACGTCTGAAAAAAGACCAATGAAGAAGAGCAAGTGAAATGTTAAACAAGAAGGGGGGGGGGGGACTCCATGTGCCTGCACACAACTGAGACAAAAAAAAAGTGTCATAGATACACACGGATACAAAGGATGCTGAACCAAACTATACTCTTGTCTGTTAAGCGTGTGACCCATGACCAAAATTGTTATCCTCTCTCTCACAGATATTAACATTGCTTGAAACAAGTAGATAAAGCATAATAAATATTTGAAAACAGTAAATAAAACATAATAAACACCTAACACGTACCTTATGTTCTGAAAGTTGGGCTTTAAGGTGAAAAACAATCATTGAGTTAACTGCTATATAACCTATCAACATCACAAAAGACGGCGTGAAGAAACTTCTGCTCAACCTTGACCCCAATAAATGCTGTGGCCCAGATGGCATTACTCCCAGACTTTTGAAGATGGTTGCAGAGGAGATCACTCCAGCCCTCACCCTGCTCTACCGCATCTCATACTCCTCCGGTACCCTGCCACAGGGCTGGAAACAGGCCAACATCACACCTGTCTTCAAAAAGGGAGAAAGATACAACGCAGCCAACTACCGCCCCATCTCCCTCACCTGCATAGCCTGCAAGCTGATGGAGCATATTGTCACCAGCCACATCATGTCCCACTTTGAAAACAATGATTCTCTGTCCAGAGCAGCACGGCTTTCGACGCGGACGGTCATGTGAGACTCAACTCCTAGGGTATATGCACGAAGCGACCAGAGAGATCGAGAAGGGATACCAGGAGGACACTATTGTCCTTGACTTCTCAAAAGCCTTCGAGAAAGTCAGCCACACCCTACTTGTCCACAAACTACGTCGTTACGGCATCATAGGCCGCACCAACGCCTGGATCAAGAACTTCCTTGCGGACAGACAGCAGGCTGTGGTGGTGGAGGGTACAAGATCCGACTTCCTACCTGTGGAATCCAGTGTCCCTCAAGGCTCGGTCCTTGGTCCGAGTCTTTTTCTCCTGTACATAAACGACCTTCCTGATGGCATCAAGTCGAAGATCCGCCTATTTGCCGACGATACAATGTGCAGCAAGACCATCATGGAGAAAAAAGACGAGCGAGTACAACAAGAAGATCTCCACTCCCTTACCGCCTGGGAGAAGAAGTGGTCCATGGAGTTCCATCCACAGAAGTGCTCAACGCTGAGAGTCTCTCGGAAGCGGAACAAGATCGCCCCTGCGTATGAGCTACATGGACAAAATCTTGAAAACGTCAACACCACTAAGTACCTTGGTGTCAACATCCAGGACAACATGCAGTGGGAATCTCACATTGACTCCATCACAAAGAAAGCCAGCAAGACCCTAGGCTTCATCCGGCGCAACCTCAAGATTGGCAACAAGAAGACAAAGGAAACTGCGTACAAAGCCCTTGTTCGCCCACTTCTTGAGTACGCAGCCACCGTCTGGGATCTCTACACTGCAAACGAGATTCAGGCCCTTGAGAAGATCCAACGAAGAGCAGCAAGATGAGTCTCCAATCGCCACCGCCAATCATCATGCGTGGACACCATCCTTGACTCCCTCAACTGGCCTTCCCTGCAACAGCGTCGTAAGAAAGCCCGCTTGGAGATGTTTTATAAGTTCCATCACGGTCTCATCTCCATTAGCTCCATGTACCTGCCCAAACCACCTGACAGCAGGCTGAGCTCTAGGACAAACAACCACCTGAGCTACGACATTCCTACCTGCACGACACGGTACAGGCAGATGACGTTCTTCCCGAGGACCATACCTGAATGGAACAAGTTGCCTCAGGAGGTTGTGACAGCTGAGTCACTGGACTGCTTCAAGTCCAGACTGGCCTCCCATCTCTAGAACCTGTAACAACCTCCCCCCCCCCCAACCCTCCTCCCTTGCCCTCCTCCTGACCACTACTCCCTTAACCCCCCCTCCCCTGCCATCCCTCCCAGTCATTTTTCCATCCCTGACCCCCTCCCCCTGTTACTTTTTCACCATCACCCCCACCCCCCCCCCCTCACACCTCTATTGGATCTAGCCAAGTAGCCGTGATGAAGGCTGAGGCACTGCTGGTAGGGGCTTGACCCCGGGTACCTTCAAGGAAATCAGACTGGCTCAGTTGGAGTTGCGAAAATGTTCCAAATCCTCACAACAGCGCAATCTTCGGCAATCTCCCCAAACTACGACAAAACCATCAGCAGAATGATGTTGGTCGTATAAAGGAAGAAGAAGAAGAAGAACCTAAATAAAACAGAAATGTTACTCACAGAAAACAGTGGGCTGGTTACTATCGGTGATTTCAGGCATCATTTTCTTCCCTTTCATTTTGTTTTATTCCTTTCTTACAGGACTTATTAGTATTCTAGATGCAACATGAAGACAGCCCTTTCTAATTATACGAAGTCAATCTCAACTCTTTCAAACTGGAATTACTATTCCCAGTATGGCTTTAGATGTCTTAAATCTGTGAAATTACTTCCTTGTTTGCACAAGCATTTAAAGTGATATTCAACATTTCAAGGCCAATTTGGAATTTCTGGGAAGTCGTAATGTTCTATTTTGTCTCCATGTAGGCCCATTTCAGATTTCTGATTAATGGGCCATTTCTCTGTTCACTTTTCAATCTGCCATGTTCTAATCTGCTGGTTTTCTGTTAAACAAGTGCTGAGCACTAAAAAGAAAGAGGAAACGTATGCTGGCACATCTTTTTCTCTTATTATGGTCTTCCGATTAATCAGGTTTTTGTGAATGAGATTTATCCGACTTATTGATCTATTGTTTTATGTCCTTGACTTTTGTGGATATTAGCATTGCTTAAAACAAGTAGATAAAGCTTAGTAAATCTTGGAAAGCAGTAAATAAAACATAATAAACACCTAACACGTATCTTATGTTCTGAAAGCTGGGCTTTAAGGTGAAAAACAATCATTGAGTTAACCGCTATGTAACCTAAATAAAACTTTTAGGATTTTACACAACAACAGCAAAGCAACGACGACAACAACAACAACAACAACACACGTCCAATCTATCGTATAAGGGATTTAGAAAAGACACCTGAATAAAAATGTAAGCATACTTAAGGACACCAAAGCATATATAAAAACGGGCATAAATTAACTAAAACGGCTTCTGCATATCTCACTTCCCTAGAGCCAAAAATGCACTTAATACATGTACCCAATTATGAATCATAAGAAAACGTACGCCAGCCTTTATCAAACACAGATGAATGGACAAGCAAAGCAGAAAATGATAGGAAGAAATGACAAAAAGCAAAGGAACAAGGGTGGATGCAGCAGGTAAAAAGGCTCGCCTAAGCTTGAATGCCAAAAAAACTAAAGTGCTACATATCAAAGGCAAAGACACTCTTGGCTCTGTAAAAACTGATGATGGAACCTGCTCCAAAGACATCAAAATAAGAATTGAAATGGCAAAGCAAATAATGGTCCAACTCAAGAACATCTGGAAAGACAGAGGCATACCAAATGGCCTGAAAATTAGGCTTTTAGAATGTTTGATCTGGCCAATCATGATTTATGGTTGCAAAGCCTGGACTCTCAGAAAAGCTGACTGCAGAAGAATTGAGGCAGCAGAGACGTGGTTTTATTGGAGACAACATCATGACAAATGGACAGACAGAAGCCACTCCATGGGATGGTCGGAATGGCAAAAAAGCAATAGACTCAAATGTGGAAAATCATAGATGGGACAGACAGAAGGTTCCATACAGCATGCGTGTCAACTGACAGAACTCAAAGCGACAAAAAATCTGAACAAAACTATCATACCCAAAAATCTAGGGAGACACTGTTAAGAATGGCCAGAAGGGAAAACAGGCAGAAATCCAGCTACTCATGGAGCAACTAAGTTGCAACCCTAACTTAATCATATACACGGATGGCTCAGTCACCAATAACAAATCTGGATGGGGCTTCGCTGTCAAACATAATGGAAACACCAGACATGAAGAAAATGCTACATATAATATCAACAACCTCCAGTCTAATAATGGAAACTGAGGCAGTCACACATGCACTACAATGGTTAACTTCACTGGATGATGAAAAGAAAGCCAAGCCTTCATCCTGACTGACAGCTCTCATGCAGACGGCCTCCATGATTCAGGATACAGACTGTGACTGCAGACAAGTTGTCTTCTTGCTGACGCCCTCTCCGTGCTGCAGGCATGCCAGAACAACACGCTCCCCCTCCTGTCTGGAGCTCTGCACCAGGTTGCCACAACCAGAAGAACAGTTCTGCAGTGGATTCCAGCCCACTGCAGAGTCTTCGGGAATGAGCGAGCTGATATCCTAGCTAAGGAGGGAGCCGGAGAAGAACAACCTAACAACAGCGTCAGTTACAGTGAGAAGAGGAGCATCATCAGAGCGCTTTCCATGCCGAGACAACACAGGGATGACTACCACCTGTTGTCTAGAGAGCAGCAAGTTGTCCTGGTGAGGCTGCACACTGGTCACAATAGGCTGAACAGCCACATGTACCGCAAACTGAAGCTGGTGCCCTCTCCAACCTGTCCCTACGGTCAAGAAGACCAAACCACGGAGCATATATTCCAAAGATGTCCCCTTCACCACGTGGCAAGACAGGACGTGTGGCCGACAGACACTCCACTGACAACCAAACTCCATGGCTGCATTCATTACCCGGACTCAGCTGATTGTGTAGCAGCGTACGCCAAGAAGAAGAACAAGATCCTCATTGACTTGATGAATCTACTTCAAAAGTTGATGAATCTACTTCAAAAAGTGCAAAATGGAGCAGGGACCCCAGAATGGCACAAAGCAACTGACCTACAAAATCTCACGTGGATCTACTGCCCTGGACATGCTGGTATTAAGGGAAATGAACATGCTGACAAACTTGCAGGCAATGCCACGACAACAAAAATTCTCCATCTGGGAAAGTCGGAGGTCCTAAGACGCTTTAAATTGTACCTTCACAAAAAAAATGTGAGTCATCATACCATCGAATGTCTTGCCCAAAAAGAGGAAACACAAAAAAATCTATTATGAAAGGAAAATTAAGAGCCGTCATTAAACAGACCAACATTGGTACCATCTCCAAAATAACACTGCAGAAGTGGAAAGTGTTTGGCTTTTCCTCAAACAGAGAAAAAGGAAAAGTGAAGAAAAGGAAAAGACAACTCGATAACAAGCAAGCCTGTCAAACGGTCTGTGTGTCTGAGTGTGTTTGTGGGCCGTTTGCTGATTGTTGTCCACTTATGTCTAAGTTTGCCGTTGTTGCTGTTGTTGTCGGCCATCATGCTGTGTGGTTATGGGTGTATATGTATGAATACATATACATGTGTATGTCTGTGTGAGGGCTTGTAGGTATATACACGTATTTACTGTTATTTGTTATTCTCATTACCGACTTGTTTATTTATCTATATACCCCTTTATTTTGTATTTATCTATTTATTTATATGTACATACTTATTTACTTACTTTACTCACTCACTCACATATCTATCTCTTCCATCGGAAGCGAACAACAGACTGGAAATATTGTCTTCACCTGGTTGATAGACAGCTAAGGCTTTGCGCATTGACTAGGGGGGTGGGGGATGGGGCTTTCTGTCATGTGAGATGAGTTTATACAGAGTAGATAATTGTGAGTCAGACCTTGAGTCAGACCTTGAGTCAGACCTTTACACACACACACACACACACACACACACACACACACACACACACACACACACACACACACACACACACACACACATAGGTAGAAAGAAACTCTAGGGAGAGCTAGACAACAGAAGGTCTTCAGAGAAGTAACCCCCTTTAGACAAGTGTTTCGGCCCTGAATTCCTTACACTCTCGGGGGGCCGGGCCACATCCAGGTCATGACTCCTGGATGCCCTTCTGCTGTTGTCTATTTTTTTTTCCCACGCCGGGGATCGAACCTGGGCGATTCTGCGCTTCAGAACTGCGGTACGCAGTTTTACCAATGTGCTAACGGGGCACACATCATCTGTAGGGAATTTAATCCTTATGAAGTTCACTTTTTTTCGTTCCTCCTTGCCCAGATCCAGCTTGAGCTCCTTTCTGCTGCCTCTGCCATCGCTTTAAGGGCTCTAGTCCTCTTCTTCCCAGAAATGGCGAGTTGTTTCATGAGATCATAAGCGGAGGTGCCCACAAACCCTCTTGCCCCGACCTCTATGGCGAAGATTTTGACCCGCAGACCTGCTTTCTTCAGGGTGCTGGCAAGACCGGCGTAGATATGTGCTTCTTCCATTCTGCTTTCGTATGGCACAGTGAGTTCTATCAGAATCACTTGTTTCGAGGAGTCAGAGTGGAGAGCGATGTCTGGTCTCATGCCTGTCTTGCTGATGACATCTGGGTAATTTCTCCACTCTGGGAGGTCTGCTGTACACTCCCAGTCGACTGCTCCATCCAGAAGACCCTTTGGCAATGTGCTGGTTGTCATAGCACTTTCGGGCCAGACCTGTTTCCCTCCTGCTTTGTAGAACGTTGTCATAGCAATTGGTGCGTTTGGGGTCATGGTTTTTTCGCTAACCACATCTGTGATCACTTTCAGAACTTGGTTGTGCCTCCATGTATACCTTCCTTGGGCTAGCGCTACTTTGCAAGAGCTTAGGACATGTTCCACTGTTTGTTTCTTCTGACAGAGCGGACATGCTGGGTCGTCTGCTTTCCCCCATTTCACTAAGTTTGCATTCGAGGGGAGCAGGTCATATACAGATCTGAGGAGGAAGCTTATCCTTAGAGGAGCCATGTGCCACATATCGTTCCAGCTGAGACTTCTTTGGAGTGCACTGTCCCATGTTGTCCATTGCCCCTGTTGACCTTGCTGGACTGCCTTCTGCACTCTTTTGACATCTTCTTCTTCCTTCAACTCCTGTATGATCATGTCTCTTTTTTCCTTCCCTTTGGCTTTGGACCACCACTGCATTTTTGTTGCTCCCAGTCCCTGTCTGTTGGTTTGCGTGTGTCCAATTATTTCTTTGATGCTGAGGTTTCTCTTGGCATTGTTTACAGCCTCTTGGACTTTCCACTTTCTGCCAGTTCTCAGCTTTGGATGAACTGATCTCACGATATTGTCTTCCGATTCCTCCAGCATGCTCAACAGTCTTGCTTTTCCAACTCTGTATTCCTCCACTATGGATTTGAGAGGTAGCTTCAGCATTGCTTGACGACAGTAGAATGCAACATCAGTGAGACCAGGTGGGACACCGAGCCATTTTCTTGTGTATTTGTTGATTTTGGCTTCCATTGCTTCGACTGTGCTGGTGCAAATGTCATAGATTAGCAGTGGCCACAGCAGCTTTGGTATCAGCATGAACTGTAGACACCAGACTTTGTATTTGCCTGGCAGTCCGCAGTTATCTATTTTCTTCAGGCCTTCTTCTGCTGTTTGCTTGGTTTCACATCCCCTTTGTGTGTCTTTCAGGGAGTCATCATACCATCTTCCGAGACTTTTTACTGGCTCTTCTGTGACAGTGGGGATGGCTTGGTTGGCTACCATGAATTTGACTGAATCTGCCACTTTTCCTTTTCGCAGTGAGAGACTTCGGGATTTCTTAGGTTTGAACCTCATTCTTGAAGAGGCCACCAGCTCATCCAGCTGCTTTAAGATTTGGTGTGTCTCTTCCTCATCCGTGGACAAGACTGTTGTGTCATCCATGAAAGCTTTCAGAGGAGGCATCTGGTATCCATCTCCCAGATTCACTGGACCTGAACTCTTCATTGCAGCTTTCAAGATGACTTCCATTGCCAACACGAACAGTATGGGAGAGATTGCACAGCCCATTGCAATGCCCACCTCTAGGTCTATCCAGTCCGTGGTGTATTCTTTGGTAGAGAACCGCATTGAGAACCCTTGGAAATACTTCCTCAGCATTGTTCGGATGTTTTCTGGGATGTGATACATTTCAAGAGCCAGCTGGATCATATCGTGTGGAACTGATCCATATGCATTCGCCAGATCAAGCCAAACTACGTCAATGTCTCTCTTCTCTGTTCTTGCTTTTTGGATGGCATCCCAAATCAACGTGGCATGTTCCAAGCATCCAGGCATTCCTGGTATGCCTCCCTTTTGGACTGACATATCCAGATACTTGTTTTCAGTCAGGTATTTTGTCAATCTTGCTGCCATAACAGAGAAGAAGATTTTCCCCTCAACGTTCAGAAGTGATATTGGCCTGAACTGATTGATGCTGCTGGAGTTCTGCTCCTTCGGAATGTACACTCCTTCAGCTCTCATCCATTGGTCGCTGATCTTCTGGTTCCTCCATGCTGATCGAATCATCTTGTGGAGCCACTCGAGCACTTTTGGGCATTTCTTGTAGAGCAGGTATGGTATTCCGTTTGGTCCAGGTGCTGACTTGGCTCTGGCTTTCTTTACTACGTTCTTCACTTCATCCAGTGTTGGTGGTTTGTTATTGAATTTTCCTTCTGGCGCTGCAGGCCAAACCAGATTCTGGATTTCAAGTGGTGCCTCGCGCTGAGAATCGGAATATGTTTCCCTGAGATGCTGCTCTAGGGTTTCCTTGCCCACTGTGAGAGTCCCTGATTTGGGTTGTTCAAACAGCTTTCTTGAAAAGTCAAAGGGATCTTTGAAGAAACGATCTTGAGTCTTCTTCTTTTTGCTCTTTCTTCGCCTTGCTGATTCCACTTTGCTGAGAGCATTGTGTTTGGCCTTCAGATCTTTCCAGAGTTCCAGGAGCCCTTGCTTCTCGAATTCTGAGGCAGTTTTCATTCGCTTTTTAAGCTTCCTTTTCTCCCTCCGGATGCTCTCCATCTGTTGCTGTCTTCTGGATTTCTGGGGAGGCGTTTTTGTCTTTGGCTGCTTCACTCCATAAGTGTCCCTGCAGATAGAGTATATGATGTCTCCGTATGTGTCAAGTTTGTGTTCCAGCGTACTGTTCCCTATTAGCGCATTTAGCTTAAGGACAAGTTCCTCATCTAATTTCTCCCATTGTTCTTTTGCACCGGCAGGCGGCAAATTGAGTTTTCCACGTTTGGCGTTAAGAGCTTGTGCAAAATCCGCATCAGAACCGTCAGCGTGGATGTCCTTGGCACTATGGTTTAATTCCTGGCCTTGGTCATCCA
>JAPXFY010002495.1:20000-26990 GCA_030674185.1 Monoplex corrugatus
ACATGATGTCTCATCTGTAGAAATAAAGGTTTAAAACAAGATGTCACACCTGCAGAAACAAAGGTTTAAAACACGTCTCACCTGTAGAAATTAAGGTATAAAAACATTATGTCTCGCCTGTAAAAATAAAGGTTTAAAATATATCTCCCTGTAGAAATAAAGTTTAAATCAAGATGTCACACCCCTAGTCCTAAAATACTAATGTTAAGCCTTTCCATCTCCATTTTGATGTTGTCTAATTTTCCATTCTGCAACAGTATTCTGATGTTCTATGTTGCTATTTTGGTGTTTTTGAGTTTGAGTTTGGATTTGGGTTTGGTCGCAGTAGCTGGCTGACGGTCTGGTGTCACCTGCGCCGCATGACAGTCCCTACCGGACAAAGGTGCTACACAGGAGCACCTATTTATGTTATTATCTTCAATTTCCTTTTGTTTGTCCATCCATAATTGTCCTGGGGAAAACACGATGGTGGTTTTCTGTTGCCTTCCATCAGTTTTTTTTTTCAGGGTTAACTCCCTTAGCCTTATTCTCTCCCGAGATGTCCACAAGGCACTGGAGCTATTTACCCATAGCTTGAGGATCTGGTTCGTGGGCACCAGGGCATGTCCACACGCTGGTGGGCCTGCATGCCGCACGTCTGGGGGCCAGACCTCCTCCGAATCCCTCAAGATTTATCCCGAGTCCGTGAGGTGCTCAGTCACCACATGTCGCCAATGAGGCATAACGTAGGGCTTGCAGATGGAGAGGCTATGTACTGACAGGAAGAGACGTATTCTGCTCTTCTTTTTGCATAGCTGCAAGCAGCAGTACTAGCCAGCGGTGCAGGCTGAAAGTGAGAGGTGATAAGCACACAGTCACTAGCCGACATACTAGACGCATCACATCCGCCATTGACATGCACCTGTAGATAAAAGGTTTAAAACATTATGTCTCACCTGTAGAAATAAAGGTCTAAAACAAGACATCACACCTGCAGAAACAAAGATTTGAAATATGATGTCTCACCTGTAGAAATAAAGGTTTAAAACATGTCTCACCTTCAGAAATAAAGGATTAAACATGATGTCTCACCTGTAGAAATAAAGGTTTAAAACATGTCTTACCTGTAGAAATAAAGGTTTAAAACATGTCTTACCTGTAGATATAAAGGTTTAAAACATGTCTCACCTGCAGAAATAACGGTTTAAAACATATCTTACCTGTAGAAATAAAGGTTTAAAACATGTCTACCTGTAGAAATAAAGGTTTCAAACAAAACATCCCACCTGCAGAAACAAAGTTTAATAACATGTCTCACCTGTAGAAATAAAGGTTTAACGCATGATGCCTCGCCTGTAGAAATAAAGGTTTAAAACAAGACGTCACACCTGCTGAAACAAAGGTTTAAAACATGGTGTCTCACCTGTAGAAATAAAGGTTTAAAACAAGATGTCACACCTGCAGAAACAAAGGTTTAAACATGTCTTACCTGTAGAAATATAAGGTTAAAGCTTGATGTCACACCTGTAGGGAAAAAAGGTTTAAAAAATGATGTCGTACCTGTAAAAACAAAAGTTGAAAATATCTCACCTGTAGAAAAAAAAGGCTTAAAACATGTCTCACCGATAGAAATAAAGGTTTAGAACATGTCTCACTTGTAGAAATAAAGGTTTAAAACAAGACATCACACCTGCAGAAACAAAGATTTAAAATATGAGGTCTCACCTGTAGAAGTAAAGGTTTAAAACATGTCTAACCTGTAGAAAAAAGGATTAAAACGTTGTCTCATCTGAAGAAATAAAAGGTTTAAAACATGATTTCTAACCTGAGAAATAAAGGTTTAAAACAAGATGTCACACCTGTAGAAATATAGGTATAAAATATGATGTCTCATCTGTAGAAATAAAGATTTAAAAGAAGACATCACACCTGCAGAATCAAAGATTATAAACATGATGTCTCACCTGTAGAAATAAGGGTTTAACACAGCTATAGAAATAAAGGTTTAAAACAAGACGTCATGCTTGCAGAAACAAAGGTTTAAAACATGATGTCTCACCTGTAGAAATAAAGGTTTAAAACGTCACACCTGCAGAAACAAAGGTTTAAAACATGTCTCATCTGTAGAAATAAAGGTTAAAACAAGACGTCACACCTGCAGAAACAAAGGTTAAAAACATGATATCTCATCTGTAGAAATAACGGTTTACAGCATGATGTCTCACCTGTAGAAATAAAGGTTTTCAAACAAGATGTCACACCTGCAGAAATATAGGTTTAAAATATGTCTCACCTGTAGAAATAAAGGTTTAAAAGAAGACATTACACCTGCAGAAACAAAGGTTAAAAACATATCTCACCTGCAGAAATAAAGGTTTAAAACAAGACATCACACCTGCAGAAACAAAGATTTAAAATATGAGGTCTCACCTGTAGAAGTAAAGGTTTAAGACATGTCTAACCTGTAGAAAAAAAAGTATTAAAACATGTTGTCTCATTTGAAGAAATGAAGGATTAAAACATGATTTCTAACCTGTAGAAATAAAGGTTTAAAACAAGATGTCACACCTGTAGAAATATAGGTTTAAAATATGTCTCACCTGTAGAAATAAAGGTTTAAAAGAAGACATTACACCTGCAGAAACAAAGGTTATAAACATGTCTCTCACCTGTAGAAATAATGGTTTAACACATGATGTCTCATCTGTAGAAATAAAGGTTTAAAACAAGACGTCATACTTGCAGGAAAAAAGGTTTTAAAACATGTCTCACCTGTAGAAATAAAGGTTTAAAACAAGACATCACTCCTGCAGAAACACAGGTTTAAAACATGTCTCATCTGTAGAAATAAAGGTTTAAAACAAGACGTCACACCTGCACAAACAAAGGTTAAAAACATACCTCATCTGTGGAAATAAAGGTTTAAAACATGATGTCTCACCTGTAGAAATAAAGGTTTAAAACAAGATGTCACACCTGCAGAAACAAAGGTTTAAACATGATGTCTTACCTGTAGAAATAAAAGGTTAAAACTAGATGTCACACCTGTAGGGAACAAAGGTTTAAAAAATGATGTCGTACCTGTAAAAACAAAAGTTGAAAATATTATCTCACCTGTAGAAAAAAAAGGTTTAAAAACATGTCTCACCTATAGAAATAAGGTTTAAAACATGTCTCACTTGTAGAAATAAAGATTTAAAACAAGACATCACACCTGCAGAAACAAAGGTTAAAAACATGATATCTCACCTGCAGAAATAAAGGTTTAAAACAAGACATCACACCTGCAGAAACAAAGATTTAAAACATGAGGTCTCACCTGTAGAAGTAAAGGTTTAAAACATGTCTAACCTGTAGAAAAAAAGGATTAAAATATGTTGTCTCACCTGAAGAAATAAAGGTTTAAAACATGATTTCTAACCTGTAGAAATAAAGGTTTAAAACAAGATGTCACACCTGTAGAAATATAGGTTTAAAATATGATGTTTCACCTGTAGAAATAAAGGTTTAAAAGAAGACATCACACCTGCAGAAACAAAGATTATAAACATGTCTCACCTGTAGAAATAAGGGTTTAACACATGATGTCTCATCTGTAGAAATATAGGTTTAAAACAAGACATCATACTTGCAGAAACAAAGGTTTAAAACATGTCTCACCTGTAGAAATAAAGGTTTAAAACAAGATGTCACACCTGCAGAAACAAAGGTTAAAATCATGATATCTCATCTGTAGAAATAAAGGTTTAAAACATGATGTCTCACCTGTAGAAATAAAGGTTTAAAACAAGATGTCACACCTGCACAAACAAAGGTTTAAACATGATGTCTTATCTGTAGAAATAAAAGGTTAAAACTTGATGTCTCACCTGTAGAAATATAGGTTTAAAACATGTCTCGCCTGTAGAAATAATGGTTTAAAAGAAGATGTCACACCTGCAGAAACAAAGGTTATAAACATGTCTCACCTGTAGAAATAAGGCTTTAACACATTATGTCTCATCTGTAGAAATAAAGGTTTAAAACAAGACGTCATACCTGCAGAAACGAAGATTTAAAACATGTCTCACCTGAAGAAATAAAAGTTTAAGACATGATATCTCACGTGTAGAAATAAGGGTTTAAAACATGATGTTTCACCTGTAAATATAAATGTTAAAAACAGATGTCTTACCTGTAGAAATAAAGGTTTAAAACAAGATGTCACACCTGCAGAAACAAAGGTTAAAAACACGGTGTCTCACCTGTGAAAATAAAGGTTTAAAACATCTCATCTGTAAAATAAAGGTTTAAAACATGTCTCACCTGTAGAAATAAAGGTTTTAAACAAAATGTCACACCTGCAGAAACAAAGGTTTGAAACATGAAGTCTTTCTTGTAGAAATAAAAAATTAAAACTTGATGTCTCACCTGTAGAAATAAAGGTTTAAAAGAAAACGTCACATCTGCAGAAACAAAGGTTAAAAACATTATGTCTCACCCGTAGAAATAACGGTTTAAAACATGATGTCTCATCTGTAGAAATAAAGGTCTAAAACATGTCTCATCTGTAGAAATAAAGGTTTAAAACATGATGTCTCATCTGTAGAAATTAAGGTTTAAAAACAAGACGTCACACCCGCAGAAACAAAAGTTAAAAACATGTTATCTCACCTGTAGAAATAAAGGTTTAAAAATGTCTCATCTGTAGAAATAAAATTCTAAAACAAGACGTCACACCTGCAGAAGCAAAGGTTTAAAACATTATGTTTCACCTGTAGAAATAAAGGTTCAAACATAATGTCTCACCTGTAGAAATAAGGGTTTAAAACATGTCTCACCTGTAGAAATAAAGGTTTAAAACATGTCTCACCTGTAGAAAAATAAAGGCCTAAAACAAGACGTCACACCTGCAGAAACAAAGATTTAAAATATGACGTCTCACCTGTAGAAATAAAGGTTTAATACATGATGTCTCACCTGCAGAAATAAAGGATTAAAACATGTATCTGTAGAAATAAAGGTTTAAAATATGTCTCACCTGTAGAAATAAAGGTTTCAAACAAGGCGTATCTGTAGAAATAAAGGTTTAAATGTCTCATCTGTAGAAATAATGGTTTAAAACATGATGTCTCACCTGTAGAAATAAAGGTTTAAAACATGTATCTGTAGAAATAAAGGTTTAAAATATGTCTCACACTGTAGAAATAAAGGTTTCAAACAAGACGTCACACCTGCAGAAACAAAGATTTAAAACATGAAGTCTCACCTGTAGAAATAAAGGTTTAAAATATGATGTCTCACCTGTAGAAACAAAAGATTTAAAACATGTTGTCTCACCTGTAAAAATAAAGGTTTAAAATATGTTGTCTCACCTATAGAAATAAAGATTAAAACATGATGTCTCACCTGTAGAAATAAAAGGTTAAAACTTGATGTCTCACCTGTAGAAATAAAGCAAATAAGCTACGCACAAAAAGTTAAGGATCACTATGAGAAAACAGGTGCGTAATAAACTCAGTTCGCTACTGTTATTTATTTCTCAGTCCAGCCAAATTGCTATGAATTCTTGTTCAGCTGTAAGTGGGCGATGTTGTGTTAGTGCGAAAATTGCACGGGATTCTCTACTACTGAGCTTGGCCGCAAACGGAAAAGCGGAAACTTGCGAAAAAGGACCTTGCTTTGGACCGTTCTGCCTGAACACATTGCACAAGCCAGATGGAAAAACCATTATGCACGTGCAAGCACTGCTGTTTATGTGTGAGATGCTGTCTCTTACTTGGCTTTATAAGAAGACATTCCACCAGTAGTAGGCCTGATCTGACAATGCCTCCACGACGAAAATTGAGCGAGTTTGAGAGGGGACGAGCTGTTGCATGGTTCCAAGATGGTGTTCCCAAGCGAGAAGTGGCCAGGCGACTTCAGGTGTCCATCTCGGTCATTGTCAGACTGATTCAACGCTTCACAGCCACTGGGAGGGTCCATGAAAGACGCAGATCTGGTCGACCGAAGAAGACAAACCCACGTGAAGATCGTCTCATTGAACGACAAGCCCTGCAGACAAGAACAGCCTCTTCCAGCATCATTCGAAGGCAGCTGAGGGTGGCTACTAACATCAACATCAGCCAGCAGACCATACGGAACCGCCTTCATGGGTTTAACCTCCGTTCTCGTCGCCCAGCTGTACGGCCACGCTTAACTCCAGCCCATAGGGCAGCACGCCGCGCCTTCTGCAGACGTCACGTGAGGTGGACACGTCGGCAATGGTCCCAGGTCCTGTTCAGTGATGAATCACGCTTCACCATGAACCACAACGACGGCCGACTGAGGGTCTGGAGGCGCCCAGGGCAACGCTTTATTGACACCACTGTCCAAGAAAAGGTGGCCTTTGGTGGAGGTTCTGTAATGGTCTGGGGGGCCTTCAGCCTTCACCACAGAATACC
This sequence comes from Monoplex corrugatus, assembly GCA_030674185.1. Taxonomy (NCBI): domain Eukaryota; kingdom Metazoa; phylum Mollusca; class Gastropoda; order Littorinimorpha; family Ranellidae; genus Monoplex; species Monoplex corrugatus. Next base: position 26,402 of record JAPXFY010002495.1, read on the forward strand.
CTTGTATCATGTACAGGGTAACCTGACTGGCTTCCGATACCGGGATGAGATCCTTCGACCGCTGGCTGTGCCTACACTGCAGCAGATGTGACCGACGGCTGTCTACCAGGATGACAACGCTCGCCCCCACAGGCAAGGGTGGTCAACGACTTCCTGCAGCAGTCTGGAGTCAACAGAATGGAGTGGCCAGCATGCAGTCCCGATCTCAACCCGATTGAGAACCTCTGGGATGAGCTGGATCGCAAAGTGAGGAGCAACCACCCCCCTCCCAGGGATGCCCAACACCTCTACCAGATGCTGCAGGCTGAGTGGCAGGCGCTTCCACAGAGGATCTTCACCAACCTGGTCAACTCGATGAGGACTCGCTGCATCGAGTGCCAGAACAGCCATGGCGGTTACACACATTACTGAACTTTTGGGAGCATCAGAATGCCCTGTCTTGTGATTTCAATGACTTTGGGAAATCAAATTTCGATACGTACCCACTTTGATCAAATGTAAACACGAACGATTGCTCGAAATTGAAGGCAATTGTGTACCGTTATCACTAAAGCATGGAATTAAATGTTTGCCAAACTTCAAGCATGGC
>JAPXFY010002496.1:2500-5000 GCA_030674185.1 Monoplex corrugatus
AATTATATAACAATGTGATTCCCCTCCGAGCGGAGACAGGCTGCAGAGGGGGGTTGAGTGAGGTTAGGATTTTATGCAGAGGAGAAAAGGTGAGTTTTGAGAGCGGACTTGAAGGAGACAAAAGTAGGTTGCTGATGGACAGAGAGAGGAAGTTTGTTCCAGGAAAGTGGACCAGAAACAGAGAAGGCTCGTGGACCATAAGTATTGAGCTTAGTGCGTGGAAAGCGAAAAGTCAGAGGATCGGAGGCAGAGCGGAGGGTACGTGAGGGAACATAGATCTCAAGTAGGCTTGACAGGTAATCGGGGGCTGCGTTATTGAGGCTTTTGTAGCACATGGTGTCTAGTTTGTACTGTATGCGCTTTGATACAGGGAGCCAGTGAAGTTGTGCCAGGAGAGGAGATATGTGGTCAGCTTTTTTCTTTTTGAGTACAAGGCGTACAGCATTGTTTTGAATGCGCTGTAGGATGTGAATGGTGGAGGCAGAAAGACCAGACAGGTGTAAGTTCATGAAACAAGAAACATCATTATCATATGTCACATGTAATCTTATGCTCATTCTGAACATTTTATCCAATGCAATAATCCACATGATACATGGAGCTCAGCAAGTGGGCAATGTTGACAGTTACAAAATGTCCTGGACTTATAATACAAAACACATCTCTCCAAAACACTCTCACACATCCACAAAGTTCTCTCTATCATGTTCCCCCATATGGCTGCAACTGCTGGTATTATAATTAACACAGAAACGCAGAGCTGTATATATGAATGAATACTTGTAGTTGGTTCAATGAAACTGCTTTGCGGTGACGGTATTCCCAGGCAAGGCAGCATGTGTGTATGTGCATTCCAGTGCTGAATATTATGTTTTCTTTTACTTTTACTGTCAAATTCTACATCATGGAGCCAGAACTCTAATAAACTATGAAATCTGCTAAAACTTCTAAGTAGGTAACAGTTGTGCAGAGTGCATATATTACAAGGCAAGAAGGAAAGAACTGACTTATTAAAACCTATGTATACAGCAGCAGGAGGGCATTTCTTCTTTTAGTCTGATGATGGAACGAAGTCTAGTAATCATGGCAACCATGTTAGGGACAAAAAAAAAAGATACTGTTAGGTTTAACTCTCTCCGTCTGGACATCTCCTACAGGCGACACTCAGTTTACAAACATTTTCGTCCGAACATTCCCAAATTTTTGGGGTCCCACCACTATAGTTACAAGATTTTACTAGTTACAAATAACTTCATTGGCCTTTCCACCAGCCAAAGCAGCCAGTCAGCACCGATTATATTTGACCATGCATGTGTGACCTCATTATGTTTGACCCTAACCACTGACCTCACTTGGACAAAGATGGCGTGTCTCGTTAGTACTTCAAAGTCTCGATACTCAAAAAGAAGTTGACTGCTGAAGTACTGAAAATGCTTCAGATTGCAGATTTACTCATTTAGACATCCAAGAGACAGTTGAAAATGACAGTGATGACAGTGATGACAGTGATGAATTAGCCGATTCTGAACACCACCTGTCATCATTGTGTTTCAAGTGACTGGGAGTGTGACAAACACAAAGTTCATGGTCATGGTACTGTTCAGAGAGGAAAACATCCAGAGTACTATGCACATGACAGAAGAAGTGTTTATCAATGTTATGCTCCCTATTGATGAAGCACCTGGGTTGTACATCCCCCAGAAAGCCATGCTCCCATCCCATGATTTTGCTGGACAGACAGACATACGTACAAGACAGACGGACAGCGATTCAGACAGACAGCCACAGACAGAAACAATGAGACAAATAAAACTAAAACTTACATGTGTTAAAAACAGGGAATCGAATCACCCAGACAATTCCATATGCGCTCCACCCAAACCCACCAAAAATGATCTAGCTGACTCCTTAACCCTGCGCCAAACCTTTTGCACTTTTTTTTTCGACCCGGCATGACATCACATCAGCAACATGGGTACGTTTTGTATCTTCCGTATGACGGAAACCGGTGGGGAAAAAACGGGAAAAAATGGAAGTGTGTCAGCAGAACTTTACCCCAAAATGCTCGTAGATAGACATATGCACATATTTGATAAGACACATGCACATATTTTTTTTTTTTATCAGACATATACACATATCTTTTTTTTATTTATTTGTTCCGTTATCTTGTAGTGGAGATTCGTACCTAGTGTTATTCCTCGTTTGATTTGGTCGAGGCCAGGGTTAGAGAAAAGGCATTGCCGACAGCTCAAAAGTGAGAGCACACATTATGTATCTCTCCTATGTTGTCATACTCGTATCGTGGTTCAAGTGGTCCCTTACCGAATTTTGTTCCTTTTTTTCACTGTCATCTTTGTTTATTTTTTTAAATCATCTCCCCCCCCCCCCCCCCCCCATGTCTTGTTCGGGGCTAAATGTTTTAAAAGGCACTATATCATCAAACTGTCAAACTGGCCCCGCTCTTTCTCCTTTTCAGTCTCTCAGTCTCTCATTCTCT
>JAPXFY010002496.1:10000-17500 GCA_030674185.1 Monoplex corrugatus
GTCCATGTGTCATTGTGTCCGCGTGTCATTGTGTTCATGTGTCATTGTATCCACGTGTCATTGTGTTCATGTGTCATTGTATCCACGTGCCATTGTGTTCATGTGTCATTGTGTCCACGTGTCATTGTATCCACGTGTCATTGTGTCCACGTGTCATTGTGTTCATGTGTCATTGTATCCACGTGCCATTGTGTTCATGTGTCATTGTGTCCACGTGTCATTGTATCCACGTGTCATTGTGTCCACGTGTCATTGTGTCCACGTGTCATTGTATCCACGTGCCATTGTGTTCATGTGTCATTGTGTCCACGTGTCATTGTGTCCACGTGTCATTCACAGATACTATAGTGACCTTCCGAAGCTCATCAGTAATATCCCCAAACCAGCCATGATGACCCAAACTTGGCCCATGGTTCCTCAAAACAGACAGACAGATACAGACAGACCGACAAACAGACCGACAGAACAGACACCGTAACACACACACACACACACACACACACACACACACACACACACACACACACACACACACACACACACACACACACACACACACACACACACACACGTATGCACACGAACACAGACACACACAAACACACACACATACACCCCCAAAACACACACACACATATGCACACAAACACACACACACATACACCCCCCAAAACACACACACACAACCCCTTCCCACCCCCCACCCCCCACCCCCCACACACATTAAATCCAAAACCACAAGTTTTGTGAACAGACAAAAAACCCATTAAAAACCAACTTCAACCCTCTAACCCTCCTTGTCCCATTCTCCTTAGCACACCCCCCCCCCCACTTCCAGTCACACACATACATACATACCCACCAAGGACCAACCTAAATCATCCCCCCACTCTCTCGTTAGTTCTGAATAAATGCTGAGTACGTAAAAAAAAAAAAAAAAAATTGTAACGAGGTCACACGACAGTGCTTTATCGGTGTAGTGGAAGCGCGTAAACACTATGTTTTTCAACCGCGTTGTACTTGCACCTTTGGCCAAGTCGGTGTAAAGGACATTCGTTTTTTTTTCGTTTTTCTTCTTCTGTGCTAATGCATGCAGGGGTCAGAGGTCAGACATATGTTTCGTCGTGAGTGAGATAACTTGACTGACATAATTGTATAGTATTACCTGGGATTATGTCGACTGTTAATAATAAGTTGCAGCGAGTCAGTATTTGGTGTGTTCGCGTATTCTTTCTTTCTTTCTTTCTTTGTCTGTCTTTCTTTTTACTTTGTTTCTCTCTGTCTCTGTCTTTCTGTCTGTCTGTGTGTGTGTGTGTCCCTCTGCCGTGTCTGTCTCTGTCTGTGTGTCTGTCTGTCTCTCTCTGTCTCTGTTTCTGCCTGTCTGTCTCTTTCTCTGTCTCTGTCTCTCTGTCTCTGTCTGTCTGTCTCTGTCTGTCTCTGTCTGTCTCGGTCTCTCTGTCTTTCTCTCTCCTTGTGTATGTGTGTATGGATATATATATATGTGTGTGTGTGTGTGTGTGTGTGTGTGTGTGTGTGTGTGTGTGTGTGCGTGCGCGCGCGCGCGCGTGCGTGTAGACCTAAGTCCAGATGGTACTGGACGATTTAGATCTCTTAAGTTGAGAAGATTGAAAACGCACGCAGACAGACAGACAGACACAGACAGACAGAGACACGCACAACCACACACACACACACACACACACACACACACACACACACACACACACACACACACACACACACACACACACACACACACACACACACACACACACACCAGGTTGATTATACATGCCACATGGTTCTGTCAAGGACCTGTGTGTGACCTTGGACAACACTCTTTCTATGCAGAAGTTTCTGACCCAGACCTGCCAATCGTGCCACAATCAGACTCGGCGCATTGGTTACATTCGAAGATATCTTTCAGCTGAGGCTGCATCTAAGCTTGTGACATCTCTCATTTTGTCTCGTCTTGATTACTGCAATGCTCTCCTTACTGGACCACCAGCTTCTTCTCTCCTGTGTTTGCAACGCATACAAAACGTAGCTAGCTGCTCGTCTTGTCCCCAGAAGGAAAAAGTTTGATCATATCTGTCCTCTCCTTCGCTCTCTTCACTGGTTGCCTGTCTTAAAAAAAAACCTGAATATAAGCTGGACACCCTGTGTTACAAACCTATTCACCAGTCTGCTCGTTTGCGTCTTTGCGACAACATCATTGTGTATATACCAACTCGCAGCTTGCGCTCAGCTTAAGATATTCTTTCCCTTAAGATTCCTGGGTTTAAACTGTGAGCTGTTGGCCATCGTTCTTTTGCTGTCTCAGGACCGTCAGCCTGGTATAGACTTCCACTCTGCCTTCGCCTAACACCTAGCCTTTATTTTTTAGATCCAATTTGAAAACCGACTTTTTTTCACAATGATTTCTGCAACTACCTGTTTTCCTCAGTTTTTTTCTTTCTTTCTTTCTTTTTTTGTTTTGTTTTGTTTTTTTGTAAGGTGTGTTGATTGCATGCGTATGTCTTGTATGTGAGTCCGCTTTGATTTGAATTATCAAGATCTGGCGCCGTTGAATACTTTAATTATTATTATTATTATTGTTAGGCCACCGACTCATACAGAAACCAGGACTTGTTAGAGAGGAAATAATGTACCATTATTAGATTCAAAGAGAGAGAGAGAGAGAGAGAGAGAGAGAGAGAGAGAGAGAGAGAGAGAGAGAGGCAAGGCAAGGCAAATATTTTAATGTCATTAGCAAGATACATGCTTTCTGACATGGGGTAAGTTTAGCTTGAATAATACTGATAACAAAAATAAAAACAAAAGTTTGAAAAGGAATATCATCAATGTGGCCATCAAGCCAAACGAATGTAACAAAAAACAACAACAAAAACAATATGTACACATATCTGAGACAAATCTGAATAATCATCAATTTTTCTTTTACACATCTCATTTGCTTCTGTTATAAATTTAGCCAGTGATTTGATGTCTTCATTTCTATCTGTCTTTAGTAAGGCATTAAGATTACAATGTTCAGCAAGTGGTGACTTGAATACATCACATTTGTTTCTTATCGCTTGGTAATCTTCATATCGAAAAATAAAACGAAATTAATTTTCTACCGTATTACTTCCCTTACAGGCTGGACAAATTGCATTGGAATGTGCTTCAGTATTATACCAGCGCTGAGTAGCATAAAGTCCAAGTGTTCTCGTTCGGAAACGAGCAGTAGAGTCCCTGTGCCATTTTCTTGCAATAACTACCATGAATTTTTCTCGTTGTAAATCAGTATTGAGTTGCAAAAACCATGCGTATTTTTCGTTGTCTTCAGCTGCAGAATGCCATGTTTGTTGATGGATGCTGTTAACCGTTCTTATATAATATATATATGTGTGTGTGTGTGTGTGTGTGTGTGTGTGTGTGTGTGTGTGTGTGTGTGTGTGTGTGTGTGTGTGTGTGTGTGTGTGTGTGTGTGTGTGTGTATTAATCTAAATCTACCTCTGTCTATCTATCTATCCGTCTATCCATCCATCCATCCATCCATCCATCCATCCATCCATCCATCCATCCATCTATCCATCCGTCTCTCCGTCCGTCCGTCCGTCTATTTATCTATCTATCTATCTTAGTATCTATCTATCTATCTACTCTATCTATATATCTATCTATCTATCCATCTGTCTGTCTCTCTGTCTGTCTGTCTATCTATATATAAATATACCTCATGTATGCATAGATATAGATATCCCTCAAATACATGTATGTATGGCGAGTGTTGTGCAAAAAATTACAAATCCACTAAGAAGGGAGACTACAAGAGCTCAAATGAAGATCCAGTAGTGACAGGAGTTGCGTACCCTATATATAATTATTACCCAATCACAAAATTCGATAGCATTTTCACTGTTCACTTTAATTTAAATAAGCATGGCAGCGTATGTGTTTGTGATGCTTTTCAAAGCCACGAACCTTGATGAAAAAGTGAGTGAGCTCGATGAAACAACTTAGGAAAGAGTACGGGCATACACTTTTAAATGGGCCAGCTTTTTTGTGCCAACAAAGAGATGTTGATTGTCATTTTGAGGCTACTTTCACTTTCTGAAGCATCAGCGAAGCAGAGGCTTGACGAGGACTTTAGCCTGGCTTGCACAGAAATCGGTTTTCCGACGGCACAAGCCGACAAGGAAAGGTTATATTTGTATGGAATATTCTCTGTCTCTCTGTCTCTGTCTGTCTGTCTGTCTGTCTCTCGCTCTCTCTCTATATATATCTGTCTGTCTCTCTCGCTATATCAGTATATGTATATATGTATACATACGTATACAGGGGGGGTGCAAAAGTAGGTATACAGTAAGTATCACATCATTATTATAATGCTTAATTCCGCTCTCGATTAGAGGAGTGTGTGAATACCGACGTCAAGCAGTTTGAGTATCTGAGGGAGTAAGGCTGTGCTTGTTATTACATGTATATGCAATATTCATTTGTTTGTATAATAAATGCAGTGAGTTTTGTACGTGTTTTCTTTTTTCATAACTGTATACCTACTTTTGCACCCCCCCGGTATATACAGGGGGGTGCATTTGTTATACAAACAAATGAATATTGCATATGGGTGCAAAAGTAGGTATACAGTTATGAAAAAAGAAAACATGTACAATATTCGTTGCATTTATTATACAAACAAATGAATATTGCATATACATGTAATAACAAGCACAGCCTTAATCCCTCAGATACTCAAACTGCTTGCCGTCGGTATTCACACACTCCTCTAATCGAGAGCGGAATTAAGCATTATAATATGTGATACTTACTGTATACCTACTTTTGCACCCCCCCTGTATACATATACATATATATATATATATATATATATATATATATATATATTATATATATATATATATATATACACATATATATATATATATATGTGTGTGTGTGTGTGTGTGTGTGTATGTGTGAGTGAGTGTGATGTGTTAGTGATGTGGTTCTTGTGTGTGTATACATGTGTGTGAGAGAATGTGTTAGTGTTGTGGTTCTTTGTGTGTGTGTGTGTGTGTGTTGTTTATATGGTGACTTTTGTTGTTGTATTTTGTAAGCTATGTTATTCCATTTAAAAACATTTTGTCAATCTTATCCATCTTATTAATAGATTATTGTGCTCTCCAGCAGTGTATACACATAAACGTTCGAAAATTATTAGTATTATTCCTGTTCTTATTTGCAGTTGTTGTTGGAGTTGGTGATTCTGTCAGACTATACCAAGGCCTCATAGCTTATTTCATATCTCATCCAATTAGTTTCTGTTATCTTCAAATTACCCTGAAACTAGAACTGAACAGTTGCATGGCGAAGCAACACCAGTATTCAAAAATCTGGAACAAAAACAACAAAAACAAAATAAAACAAAACAAAAACCCCAAACAACCAATCTCCCTCAACCTAAAATTGTAGTTTTATACCTCCAACATTCCGTTAACTGTACTGTACAGTCTTGAAACGTGGCACCTGAAAACAAGCCAGGAGAAGCAGTTTGACTTCTTTAACCTAAAGTACTTACACTTTAACTTGAGCATCAAATGGAAAGAGTGTATCAAATGATGAAGTAAGATCAAGAAGCAAACATATTGGAGATGTCTCTAGACTACCTTCTTCCAGGCCTGCCAGTCCTGAACTGGAACCCAGGAGGACAGCAAAAGAGGGAAAGACAAAAATAGAACTGGCGCCACATGGCTGACAAGAGACTTACAACTGGTGGCTAGATGCTGGAGTGATGCCCTGAGACTCTCTGCTGACCGAGCCTGTTGGAGCGTTCTTTGTGTCTCATGCATCAAACGATGCAGGAGCATCTAAACAAGTCAAATTAACTGAATCAGGGAACAGTTGTGAAAGCTCAGATAAGACAGTCTTTATGTAACTAATGTTATAAGGTGCTGGCATTGGTGTAAATACCACAATGAATCGTGTCTTAAGATCAAAATGCTTTTTTCATGGCTTGGCTTATTCAAAATTGATTGTTAACCCTTTGACCCCGCACCCTGTCCACCAGCATCCTGCATTGTCAACCATGCTAGCAAAGCAATAACTCAACCCTTTGACTCCCTCATCCTATCCACCAGCATCTGCATTGTCAACCATGCTAACAAGGCAAAAACTTAACCTTTGACTCCCTCACCCTGTCCACCAGCTTCTTGTGGGGAAAACTCGAAAACTGACATGAACTTTTTTACATTTTTTCAAGTATGGAAAAGGCATAGCGCAAAAAAAAACAACAAAAAACAAAAAGTTCAGAAAGGACAGTACTTGTATATTTTGACATTTGATTTGATTTAAAACACAGCTGTCAATGTTTTTATGTTGCAGGTTGCAGAAATTTAGAAATGCACTATCAAAGGAAAAAAATCTCATTCATTGCCTCTGCTGCCAATGATGAGGAACCAGAACCCTGCAGGAAGAACCTAAGGAGCAGCAGTGACTTTGGCTCATCTACTTCTGATACAGGGGCTCTTTATGCTGTTCCCCTCTTTTCATTGTGAATTGCATGTTTTGCAAGAGTGAGAGAAAAGATGTAAGAGACCAGCATCAGGGAAGATTTGCAGTAGTTGCATATTTTGCAAGAGAGAGAGAAAACAGTGTTGTTATTGTTGTTAATTTGTTTAAAGCCCAGCAGACCGCGTAGAGCCACATCAGGGCTGTAACCATTTCAAAACATACGCAATGCTTCAACAGGAAAGAAAAGGAAAAGAAAACTGAATGCACGTATCTATGCATTCGTGCACACAATCTAAGGAGATGCCCTTGGCATTGACCATTCTGTCCAATTTATCACACAAGGGATTTAAAAAACATACCTGAATACAAATTTGAACATAACTAAGGAATCTAAAACATATAAAAACAGGCCTAAGTGATGTCAAATCATCTCATCTCCTTGGAGCCACAAATACGCTTAATACATGTACCCAATTACCAATCCTAAGAGAAAGTGCATGACTTTATCGAAGACATACAGGTGAATGGACCAGCAAGGCAGAAGATGATAGCAAGAAATGACAGATAGCAAAGGAACAAGGCAGAAACACAGAGAGTGACAGAAAAGAGGAAATTTGTAGCATAGAATCTCCACAAGGTGGGGATACTAATTATACTCAAAAAAAAAAGAACAGCATGCCCACAGGTGGAGTGGAGGTGGGGTGGGTGGTGATGGTGGAGAAAAGATGTAAGAAACTGCATCAGGGAAGCTTTGCAACAGTATGAACTAATTGAAAATGATGAACTTACAGCTGCTGCAGAGCTGAACAGAATGAAGCTTTTGTTCACTGAATTTATAATGCAGATCTCATGGCTGCAGAGCTACAATATCTCTATACATGTAAGGATCATACACTAATTTCTATAATGACAAAATCCATAGCAGACTCTGACAGTAGTTCATCAAAACTCAGTTGTCTATATTTTGACCATCTCTGTGTGTATGTGTGTATGTGTGTGTGT
>JAPXFY010002496.1:22500-26981 GCA_030674185.1 Monoplex corrugatus
GATCGATTGTTGCTGTTCGTTTTCGTATTCAGCTAAACGCGTTGAAAACAAAATATTGTAAAAATGTCAAGTGTATTTGCGGTGAACAGTTCACACTGTTTCACTGTTTATTCTACTGCAAAATGCTACGTTCCTTTTTACCAAAAATGTTTACTCAAGAAAAGTATTCTGAAACTCATTTCCAAAAAGTTACATCAGATCAATCTTTATTAGTTAAAATTTCAGAATCATTAGTTCACAGTCCTGTTAACGCATTACTTTAACTTTATGCGGTTTGTGTATTAGTGTTACAATTTCCCTTCATATTGTTGAAGTTAATTGTTAGAGTTAAGTTTTCGTTCCATTTTCCTGTTCTCCACCTATTTATGTCTTTTTACTCTATCTCCCCTCTGCCCCAATCCAACCCGCCCAACTATCGTTCTACATTTTATTTTATTTATTCCTTCCCCCCCCCTCCCCCGTTTATATCACTTATAGTGAAAAGACGTTAAATCAAAGAACGAACGAACACACACACACACACACACACACACACACACACACACACACAACACACACACACACCACACACACACACAATACACACAACACATAACACACATACACATACACACACAACATACACACACACACACACACACACACACACACACACACACATACACTAACACATGCACGCACACATGCACACACACACATGTCGCGCACACACACACACGCATAGACTCATACGCACAGTTTACACACACACATATTATACACCACATTCTAACACACATTAACATACGTGCACACACACACACACACACACACACCACACACACACACACACACACACACATACATTAACACACACACTAACAACACACGCACTAACACAAACACATACCACTACCACACACACACACACACACACACACACACACACACACAGAGTCATACAGCAATTTTTACATAAAAGAAGACAGCTAATCCATTCACCACAGCTAGATTGTTAGACCAAAATGCACAATAATCCTCCGACCTAGAGTGCTATGTGATTCCAGCATCAAACCCTAATCCTTTAGGATCTTTGATACCCATTCGTGGGCAGGGCAGATGAAAAAATATTTTCGTTTGTTGGGCTGGGTGACGGAGTATATGTATACTCCAAAGGCTTGATCACTGTTATGGTTGCAAAGCCTCTTTCGCCCAGGCATTCGTCTTGATCAAACATGGTTTGAGAGAGATTCGGATTTGATTGTGTGTTTTGTGTGTGTGTGTGTGTGTGTGTGTGTGTGGTGTGTGTGTGTGTGTGTGTGTGTGTGAGTGTGTGTGTGTGTGTGTGTGTGTGTGAGTGGGTGTGTGTGTTGTGTTGTGTGTGTATGTGTATGTGTATGTGTGTGTGTATGTTTGTGTGTGTGTGTTTGTGTGTGTGTGTGTGTGTGTGTGTGTGTGTGTGTGTAATCGCGATTACACACATACACATACAGACAGACATAATCGTGCGTACATTCTTGTACACACAAACACACATATATATACTCACACACACATGCGTGCGTGTACACAAACACATATGCACACATGCACACATACACGCACACAAACTCGCACACATTTGTGCGCACGTTGGCTTGTTTGTGTGTGTGTGTTGTGTGTGTGTGTGTGTGTGTGTGTGTGTGTGTGTCTGTGTGTGTGTGTGTGTTTTGTGTGTGTTGTGTTTTGTGGTGTTGTGTGTGTGTGTGCGTGTGTGTGTGTCTGTGTGTGTGTGTGCTGTTGTGTGTGTGTGTATGTGTGGTTGATGTGTGTGTGTGTGTGTTTGTGTGTGTGTGTGTGTGTGTGTGCGTGTGTGTGTGTCTGTGTGTGTGTGTGCGTTGTGTGTGTGTGTGTGTTGTGTGTGTGTCTGTGTGTGTGTGTGTGTGTGTGGTGTGGTGTAGTGTGTGTGTGTGTGTGTGTGTGTGTAAGTGAGAGGTGGTGTTGTTGTGTGTGATGTGTGTGTGTGTGTGTGTGTGTGTGTGTGTGTGTGTGTGTGTGTGTGTAGTGTAAGTGAGAATGTTGTGCAGTGTGTGTGGAATGTGTGTGTGTGTGTGTGTATGTGTAAGTGAGAATGTTGTGCGATGGTGTGGAATGGTGTGTGTGTGTGTGTGTGTGTGTGTGTGTGTGTGTGTGTGTGTGTGTGTGTGTGTGTGTGAAGTGAGAATGTTGTGCGAGGTGTGTGGAATGTGTTGTGTGTGTGTGTGTAAGTGAGAATGTGTGCGAGTGTGTGTGGAATGTGTGTGTGTGTGTGTGTGTGTGTGATGTGTAGTGTGTGTGTGTTGTGTGTGTAAGTGAGAATGTTGTCGAAGTGTGTGGAATTGTGTGTGTGCTGTGTGTGTAAGTGAGAATGTTGTGCGAGTGTGTGTGGAAATGTTGTGTGTGTGTGTGTGTGTGTGTGTGTGTAGAATTGTGTGTAGTGTGTGGTGTGTTGTGTAAGTAGAAGTTGTGCGAGTGTGTGATGTGTAAGTGTGTGTGTGTGTATGTGTGGTGTGTGTGTGTGTAAGTGAGAATGTTGTGCGAGTGTGTTGGAATGTGTGTGTGTGTGTGTGTTGTGTGTGTGTGTAAGGAGAATGTTGTGCGAGTTGTGTGGAATTGTGTGTGTGTGGTGTGTGTGTTGTGTGTGTGTGTGTGTGTGTGTGTGGTGTGTATGATTGTGAGTATTTGTGCGGTGTGTGGTGTGTGTGTGTTGTGGTGTCGTGTGTGTGCTTTTGTTTGTGTGTTGTTGTACAACAACAAAGTTGTACTACTGTTTTGCTGTTTTTAATTGTGTGAAGTGTTTTGGGATTGGATTATTGTGTTTAGATGTAGTGTTGTGTTGGATATGTCACATGTGTGGAAAGATTCATGCTGTCATCTCATGTGTGTGTGTGTGTGTGTGTGTGTGTGTGGTGTGTGTGTGTGTGTGGTGAATGTGTGTGATGGTGTGTGTAGTGTGGATGTGTGTGTGGGTGTGTGTGATGTGTGTGTGTGTGTGTTGTGTGTGTTGTGTGTGTGTTGTGTGTGTGTGGAGTGTAAGTGTAATTTGATGATGTTTTTTTTAAGTGATTAGACAATGCTAAAAGAATGAAAAGATGGTTTTTTGTTGAACAATACACATAATACAGTGTAAGTTTTTCTTTAATAACACAGCAACAACAGAACTAAAAGAAACCCCCCCCCCCTTTCGAAAAACCAAACACACAAAACAGAGTGGATGTATTTGTAGACGAGAAAATAGAAAACAGAGGAAAATAACCACCACACTACACAACACAACACACACAAAACAACACAACACAAACACACACAAACACACAAAACAACACACACACACACACAACAAAAAACCAAACCAAACAAAAAACCAAACAAAAACAACACAATACACACACACACCAAAAAACAAAACAAAAACCCAAACAAAAACAAACAAACAACACACACAAAACAAAACAAAACCAAACAACCCAAACCAAAAAACAAACAACAACACAACACAACAAAACCAAAACAACAGAACCAACACACACACAACACACACACACACACACACACACACACAACACACACACACACACACACACACACACACACACACAATAAACAAACAAACAAAACAAAAAACAAAACAAACAAACAAAAAAAACACCACCACCAACAACAACAGAAGAAAGAATACAGGTAACGTACCATAACTAGCTTGTTAAACATAAACTGGCGTAAATTACGTCCCAAGTGAGAACGAGTTGTGCTCTGTAAATGAGAGTGCATGTTTTGGTTTGATATAATTATGGATCAAAATTTGGCGCTGTATAAATGTAGTGACTAAATGGGTTTTCCCGACTTTTTGATAAGCTCTCTCTCTCTCTCTCTCTCTCTCTCTTTTCTCTCTCTCTCTCTTTTGTCTGCCCTCGCACCCCAAAAACACACACACACACACACACACACCAACCACACACACACAAAAACACACACTTACACACACACACACACAAGTTTGTACTACTGATTATCATCCCTGATTTTTAAACATTTCGTTGAAAGTCTTTTTTAAAAAAGGATTGGAATATATTCGTGTTTGATGTATGGGTACAGTTTATATGGATATTTCCAAAATTGTTTGGGAAAAATCCACTGCCCTGTCAACTCCTCCCCCCCCCCAACCACACCCCCCCCCCCCCTACCTCCAGGGCCCCCGTCCCTCACGATCCCAGTTTTTTTATGGCCGCTTTTGAATAGGCACAAAGCCTTCGAGCTTCAGAAAGTTAAAGCATTTTGATTTTCTGTTAAAAAGTTTTCCCCCGCTAAAAGTTGACACTCCTTTTGACTTCCCCCAAGTCTTTTTTCAAACTTTTAAATCTTGTAGGATGGGTTTTTACTAGGGAGAAACCCGTTTTCTAAGTGCTTGTATGTCTGAATACCACACCCTCTTAAACATTTTTCTGTCTTTGTTAAAACCTTCCCCCTTTCGTTGTTTTAAACCC
>JAPXFY010000249.1:0-35000 GCA_030674185.1 Monoplex corrugatus
TACAAGATTCTGGCAGTACAGGTTTGCGTTCTTCAACAGGCGTTGCAGGAAAGGGGTCTTGGGACTTGGGTTTTACTGATTCGAACCAGCATGCACATGGATATGTATGCATCAACACATTAACATTTGACATCTATTCCAATCTGCCTCATGCGCATCTGGACTGGGAAGAAAGAAAATTGTCAAGAATACCAGTCGCCCCTATTCCTGCATGTCTCATTGACAGGCATCTGTCTGTAATAATGACTTGGTTGTGTGGTGTGTGTGTGTGTGGTGTTGTGTGTGGTGTGTTGTGTGGTGTGGTGTTGTGTGTGTGTGTGTGTGTGTGTTGTGTTGTATGTGTGTGTGTGTGTGTGTGTGTTGTGTGTGTGTGTGTGGTTTTGGTGTGTGTGTGTGTGTTGTGTGTGTGTGTGTGTGTGTGTGTGTGTGTGTGTGTGTGTGTGTGTGTGTGTGTGTTGTTGTGTGTGTGTGTGTGTGGGGTGTGTGTTGTGTATTGTGTGTGTGTGTTGGTGTGTGTGTGTGTTGTGTGTGTGTTGTGTGTGTGTTGTGTGTGTGTGTGTGTGTGTGTGGTGTGTGTTGTGTGTGTGTGTGTGTGTGTATGTGTGTTGTGTTGTGTGTGTGGTGTGTTGTGTGTGTGTGTGTGTGTGTGTGTGTGTTGTGTGTGTGTGTGTTGTGTGTTGTGTGTGTGTGTGTGTGTGTGTGTTGTGTGTGTATTGTGTGTGTGTGTGTGTGTGGTGGTGTGTGTGTGTGTGTGTGGTGTGTGTGTGTGTGATGTTAAACAGGTTTGTAGTTACACTTGCGTACACATCAAGGTGGACATACACAAGTGTGTCTATGTGCGTATATAAGTGCGTAACCAGTGAGCCCACGCATATGCTCTTTCCAAAATATCAAAAGAGGGGTCAGGCATAGTTGTGTTGTCACCAGATTTGTTTTCACTTTACAGCGAAACCATCACGAGAAACTTAGAAGCATGCACTGGGATAAAGGTTGGAGAAAAAAATGATAAACATTTCAGAAAATGAAAAAAGAAGAATACAAAACCTTGTGAATATAATAGAAATAGAAGCAAAAATAAAGGGCTGGAGTTAAATAACAAGAAGAAAGTCATGGTAATCAGAAACAAACCAGAAATCCCGTCATACAGAATAACAGCAGATGGCACAGCTTTGAGACAGGTTAATAAGTTTAGATATCTGGGAATGGTCATCTCATCAGACGGCAGATGCACATCAGAAATAACCAGCAGAACTGGCCCAGCCGAAACAGCATTCAGGAAGATAAAAAGCGTTTTTACCAACAAATTCCTATCAATAACACCTGGCAGAGAGTTCTTTAGTGTTGCATAAAACCGATACTGTTGTACAGTTGTGAGACGTGGACAGTCAACACGCAGTCAGAGCAAAACTGAGGTTACTGAAACGTGGTTTCTAAAATGAAAGTCGAGTGTTCTATGGATGGCAAAGAAAACAAACGAGACAAGCTCGAAAGAGGTAGACACAAGAAGCTCATTAATGAAGAAGATTAGCAAAAGACAAGCAACATCCATAGGACACTTTATGAGATAAGGGGAATTAGAGCACCTGATCATAACAGGAAACCTGGAGGGAAAGAGAACATCAGGTAGACCCAGAAAGAAAACATTGAACGGACTTGCAGGTGGCTGAGGACAGAGAGTGTGGAAGATATACTAGCAGCAACAAGGGATAGATTCGATGGGAGGCCATGATAGCAAACTCCATGTGGCAGGACACATGATGATGATGATGATGACACACGTAGGATCAGAATATATGCCTGTTTGTATAAACTTCCATGCTCAATTTGCACAAATCTGAGTTCATCTCCTTGACATTTATTGTTAGAAATGTCATATATCATCTTCAATGTTGCCATCAATAATACAATGTTGTCTTTGCGTATGAATATGTATATACCACATGTGTTTGCATATGTATTTGTTATTTACTCATTTAAGCACTCTAATCTATGAAGACAACTATGTGTGTGTGTAAGTAGACAGAGAGAGACAGAGACAGAGAGACAGACAGAGAGACAGACAGACGAGACAGTCAGACAGCCAGAGAGATAAACAGACAGAGAGATAAACACAGTCACATAGATAGATATAGATAGATAGATAGACAGACAGACAGACAGATAATAGATAGATAGATAGATAGATAGATAGATTGATAGATAGATAGATACTGTAGATAGATAGATAGACAGACAGACAGACAGACTCATAGACAGGTGGACAGACTGATAGATAGATAGAGAGATTAATATATAGATTGATAGATTGATTGATTGATTGCATTCATTCATTCGTTGATATATTGTTTTTGTGAATGGCTTGTGCTTCTTACACATGCCCTCTTGGATTTGTTCATACGAACCTTAGAAACGAACATTCATCAAACAATTCAGTACGTATTGTAGTGTATTGACAAACCATGGTATTATAATTCGCTGTGTTGGTATCACCTGGACCAGTTTGAAATCAGTCAGCAATTCATGTTTTTTGAAACATATGTGTCAAGATGGATGATGGATTTATTCATGATTTTCAATAATTTTTATATGTAGATATGAATGTATGGAATGACGTATAATTATGTTTGTACGTATTATGTCGTGCTTTTTGGATGCTGGGGTTAAGTGTGTGATAATGTATTTTCACCATTATTATGATCATTATAACTATCATTATTTTTAATAATGACATCAGCAACAACAACAGTGATACTTCTACTACTAATAACAATAGCAATGATAATATGATAATAATTATAATCTTCCTATAATGATAATGATGATAATAATAATACAATAATAATGATATAATAATAATAATAATAATAATAATAATAATAAATAATAATAATAATAACAACAACAATAACAACATCAATGACAATGATGATGATAATGATAACATTAATAATAATAATTATCCTCCTCCTCCTCCTCATCATCATCTTGTTCTTCTTCGTTTTCTTCTTCTTTTTCCTGTTGCTGCCCCTGCCACTACTACTACTACTACTACTACTATTAGTACTACTACACTTCTGCTACTACAACAACTACTACTACTATTAGTACTACTATTACTACTACTTCTACTACAATTACTACTACTACTACTTCTGCTACTACAACTACTACTACTACTATTAGTACTACTACTACTATTACTACTACTTCTACTACAACTACTACTATTATATTATTATTATATATTATTATTATTATTATTATCAGTATCATCAACTCATCATATCATCATTATGTTGATTATTGTATTGCTGTCAGTTTTATTGTTACTATTACGATTATAACTACTATTAGTAGTACCAGTACTAGTATTTTTTATTAAGTAGTCATCATTCATCAACCAATCAACAGTCAGCATGCTAGTCAGCATCCCACATCATCACAGTCTCATCGTCATCACAACACTTGTCATCAGTCAATCATTGTCAAATCAGTATACAGCACATCTCTCCATCTAATTATCATTCATCATTATCAAATCATCTTATTATCTATACAATACATTATCAATATGTCATTTTATCTACTGTAATTATTATCACTTTTAATATATTGTAATCACATCGTTATATTATAAGCAGCAGCAGCAGCATCGTCGTCGTCATCGTCATCATCACCATCATCATCACTATCATGATCATCTTCATCATCATCATAATCATCAACATTATAACAATTGTTTTCATTAACATTATCATTATTGTTATAATCAGTATATTATCATATCATTATTATTGTAATTATTATCACTATTAATATATTGTAATCACGTCATCATCATAAGCAGCACAGCAGCACAGCATCGTCATCATCACCAAGCAACATGACCATCACCAGCACCAGCATCACTCCTGATCCACTGAACATCAGTGATCTCTGTCCGGGTGTAGACTACATCATGAATCAGAACCAAACAAACTTCACAGTCCTACAGGTCAACATGTCACGCTGCAGGAAGTTGGCACATTTTGGCTTTCTGACACACCAGAGAGTGGTGTATGGGATGTGCGATGGGTTCACTGATTTCTGTCTTCTGCATGTAGTGGTACCAAAGGGTATGTTTGTGCGGGTTCGGGTCCAACGATTGGCATACTGGTGTGGCTCTAGGAAATGGAAGACTGTGATATCTGAACATGCATATAGCAGGTGGAAAGTGCAATGCGATCATCACTCTATGGAAGAAAGTTATATCGAATCATCTGGAAACCAAATTACTTTTGTGCACTATAACAAGCCTTTAGTTACACTGTATATACAGGCAATTCAAGACCATAGTTTTGTTAAAGTATCCACATCACCCTATTGTGGGTACATGGTATTACCACGTCAAACTTTTCAAGAGACAACTTTCCATGGAATCTGGGAAAAAGTGACAGTGCTTCCTGGCTGTGTCATCATGGTCAGTTTTCAGGTAACGCCGTGTGATTGCATTGAATCTAAAACATACGTAGACTTGATATACACACAGTCAGACGCACGCCAAAGCATTCTGCGTGTGTCTGTGCAGTAATGCAGTAGCTCGCATTTTGCCTACAACACATATTCAAATTCATGTTAGCAGTCTAGATCGCACATTATTTGAGAGCATAAGTTTGAAAGTATTCTATTCTTTTCATGCAGAGACATTTAAACCCCATCATTTACCCCATGGATTGTTCAACTGCTCTGTTGATTACTATTCCAGCTTTCAGCACCACCTGGACTGTAACCTAAAGTCACAGTGTGAAGATGGACAGGATGAAACAGAACACTGTCCTTTCAGTAGTCCTGGTTGTCAGGGATTGGTGGCTTCACGTAACAAATGTTTTGCATATGTTAAACAAGAGGTTATGTTCTGTTTGCACTGGCAAAGTATGAGTGTCAGAAGATGGGTGGGCAGCTGGGTTCAGTCAAATCCAGACAGGAACAAAACGATTTCGTGCACATCTTTAATCACCTTGACAGATTTGACGTTTTGTCAGGTTTGTCATCAGGCTGGATGTCTGTGACTTTTATGTACAGCAAGTCCGTCACTGGTCTGACAGAACCATAATCTACAACATTGATCATTTAAATTATTTACGAGAATACTATCCCATGAGGTTTAAGTAACATTATGATCTGTACCCTCTAGAAATAACTCTGTTCAGCTTTTGGATCGAATACTTTGTGAAATAAAATCAAAATCACAAAACCTATATTATGTTCAAATAGTTGATTTCCCTGTTTTAGACCCATCCCTGTCCCTTTTGCTACAGACACAGCAGACTTATCAATTTGTGCAGAGGGATCACGTACACATACATTTTTGTCTTGTGATCAAGTTCACTGTGGACAAATGATGTATGCAAGATCATGCGTGTTCTGGAACATGAGCACTAAGAGCACAGACACACCATTTTTTCCTGGAAAGCACACTGGTTATACCATTGGCATGTTTGTCTGTGATGATGACATACAACACTGCCTTACACCCTGGTGTGTGATTTCAGACTCGACTGTCCAGATCACAGAGATGATCATTCTGTCAACATCCTTCGTGTAGTGGCTTTCTGTGCACCAAAGGTCAGTGTGTGTTGGAGAGCCAGCGTTGTGATGACCACGCAGATTGTCTGGATGACTCTGATGAGGTCAGCTGCAGCAGCCACTACTGGTACCACACAGAGGCCAACAAAATCACGACTGTTCATCAACCTGGATGGCACAGGTTACTTTACTCACAGCTGATATCTCATTATTCATGTCCTGACACTCATTACTGGTGTACAGAAGACTGGTTGTACTGTCTCCCTGTCTACACTCGATGTAACGGATTTTCTGACTGTTCATATGGTGAGGATGAACAAGACTGTGAGACATTCACCTGTCCTGGTTTTTACCAGTGTCGTGGTTCTAAAGTTTGTGTTCATGGTAATCATCTATGTGATGGCTGGAATCAGTGTCCATATCGTGATGATGAATGGCTGTGTGATATAACCTGTCCTGATGGCTGTCAGTGTCAAGGTCACTCTTTCTTTTGTCCCAAGGCTTTCTGTGCTGATCTCTATCTCCAGTTTCGTTACATGGATGCCATAGGCTCAGGAATGACGCTGGCTGGTTTCACTACAATACTTATCTCATTTATCTGAGTCTTTCCTATTGTTCTCTAGTCAATATATCAAGTGTGAAGCTTCGCAACCTACAGTACCTTGATCTGACCTACAATCATCTGAGAACTGTTGATAGGATTGTTTTGCTCGAGCTATGGAATTTAAGAACTTTATTATTAGCAAACAACCCTCTGACTTTACTAAAAGGTAAGCCATATTTTCTGTCTCATTATGCTCTAACACAAATAGATGCTTCAAGAACCCGTGTCGAGATTCTTAACAGTAAGCCGCCCATGTACTTTCCCCACGTCAAACATTTGGATTTATCGTTTTCTGGCATTCAAACAATCAGACCCCAAGCAGTCCAATGTATGCCACAACTGACTGAACTGGACGTCAGGGAAATTCGGTGACCAATTTTCCTTTCAATGCAGTGTCAATGTGGAATCATTTGAAAAGCATTTTCTCCTCAAATTACAGGCTCTGCTGCAGGAATTTATTTTTACAACAGTCACATACAATACGGTGTGTATCCCCACCACCCATGTTCCACTCCTGTGAACATTTGTTGCCAAATGATTTGTACAGACTTTTCTTTTGGCTACTTAGTACGTTCTCCATTCTAGGTAATTCGGTTTGTTTCATGGCAGCATTCGTGAAAAATAAAATATTTGGAAGTTCTTTCATTATTTTTACCACCTATTTGCAGATTGCTAATATCTGCATGGGAATACATATCAGCATGGTTACAGTGGCCAATGAAATATTCCATGGAAAATACATTTACTTTGAACAGACATGGACCAGTAGTGTGACTTGCAAGGTTGCTGGTTTTCTTTCTCTTCTGTCCAGTGAGGTGTCAGTGCTGATCCTCTGGTTCATGACATTGGATCACTTCATTGTCCTGTGTTTCCCCTTAACTAAGTGGACACTCGATAGACGTCTGACAGCTGCAGCATGTGCAGTGTCATGGAGTATTGGACTGTTCTTGTCTGTGATACCTCTTCTTCCTGGACTGTCACACTGGGGCCTTGATGGCCAGTCTGGTCTGTGTCGTCTGGCTTTGTTTGATAGTAACTCCAACATAGAGTTCACGTGGTTCACAGTCAGTATCATGTTTAACTGTATCCTCTGTTCCATGGTAGTTATTGCTGAACTCATCATTCACAGACAAACACCAATCCATCCAATTCTAATGAATCCTACCAAGAAACATATTTATTTTTCGGTCCACCTGTTGGTAAGAGTGGCTGTAACAGATGTTTTGTGCTGGTTCTCCCTTGGTCTGACCAGCATGATGACAGTAGCTGGTGGTAGTGCCTCAGACAACGCTCATGTGACCATGGTTGTGTTCCTGCTACCACTCAACTGTGCACTAAACCCACTGCTGTACGTATGGACTGTCGTAATACAGCGACGAAAACAAGAACAAGAAGAGAGACTGTTAGAAATGTTAAAATTGCGGCATTTATCATTACAGAACAACTGTCCATCAGTGAGATTGTAAAATGGTTTGATCATGACCAGTGTTCGTTTTTCGTAGAGTTTTACATTTATCATCAACATGTCAATTTCTGCTTGAGACACTCACCAGGACTTATGCTGACTATGTGTTTGCCTCTCCTTGTTGTGTGTTATATATCAACCTGCACGTGAGGCCTTTACTAAGACTAATGCTAGCTGTGTGTTTGTTTCTCCCTGTCTGTTGTGTTACATATCCACATATGCGCGAGGCCTTCATCAGAATTAATGATAGCTATGTGTTTGTTTCTTCCTGTTGTGTGTTACATATCCACATATAGCGAGGCCTTCATCAGGACTAATGCTAGCTATGTGTTTGCCTCTCCCTGATATGTGTTACATGCCAACCTGTATGTGAAGCCTTCACCAGGACTTATGCTGGCTGTGTGTTTGGCTTTTGCTGTTATGTGAATACATTTCAACCTGTGTGCGATGCTTTCATCAAGAATGTTGTGTGTGTTTGGCTCTGTTTTGTATCTGCATGTCAGCCCACCATTCATGAGGCTTTCAACAGGACTGGTGCTGGCTGTGTATTTGGCTTTGTCTGTTGTCTATTCACATGTCAACCTGCATGTGAGGCCTTCATCATGACCAGTGATGACCAGCGCTGGCTGTGTGTTTGGTTTTGTCTCTTATTTACTCGTACATATCAACCTGTATGTGAGGCCTTCATCATGACCAGCGCTGACTGTGTGTTTGGCTTTGTCTTTTATGTACATGTCAACCTGTATGTGAGCCATCATGCCAGTGTTGGCTGTGTGTTTGGTCTGTTCTGTGGTCATGTGATGTAAGAACTTGTCGGTAGATCGATGAAATTTCAGATCCAACATCTATGTGCAATAACGCTGAATTCTCCATGATTTCCAGTCCTTCATTAATTTGTCTATAGGCACCAATCAAATTGTAGTGTGATAACCTGTCCTGTGTCATTTTTCTTGTGCATGGACTGACATTAACAACAGCTCTTCTCTCACTTGTATCTTCTTTCACTTGTCATCTTCTCTCACTTGTCATCTCTTCACTTGTCATCTTCTTTCACTTGTCATCACGGAGTCTTGGAACACGTGTGGTCACTGAGGGATGAGGAGACTAATGGCTCTAGCTGTAGGCAGGATCCTTCATGTCTCTAACACTGGACAGGATATTCATGGATGTAACAGTCAACAGGTTCCTTTGTGACTCTAACAGAAACTATAATCCCCCTGTTAATAGCAGTAGACAGGATCCTTCACAGATCTAGCAATAGACAGAATTCTTCATAGATGTAGCAGTAGATAGGATCTTCATCGATTTAGAAGCAGACATTATTCCTTTACACTACAACCAGAAGGTGCATGCAAAGATCAATCGGTTCCTTGAGGCCAGAAACAGTGTTCTTCCATCCACTCTGCCTTCACCTCCTTCCAGAGTATCCTGATGGATAGTCCTGGTTTGTGTGTCTGGGTGGGTAATGTGACCAAACAGAGCAAAATTGTACCACTTCACTCTAGTCAGCAAGAGGGCTTGTGATTTATTTTGTGAAACAATAAGGAGTCGCTGATGAAACCCAGTAGACCCATGCTTCCAATTTCCTGCGTGGTGTACTGTTATGTTATACGTTGCTTTTCTCCTGTTAGGACCCGTTTGGTAGAGAGACGACAGTTTAAAACAAATTTGAAGGCTCCCAGCACAGGGCATAGAACATATCATGAAAACGTCTGATGAACAATCCTGAAGCTACATAACACATCTCATAGTACATTTCATGAGAAATCTTGAAGGCACAGAACACGGTAAATAGTACAATTTATGAAAATGCCTGAAAGCACATAACACAGAGAATACATGTAGTACATTTCATGAAAACTCCTGAAAGCACACAGCACAGGAAACAATACAGTTCATAAGAACTCCTAAAGACACAGTACAGGGAATAATACAATTTACAAGAAGCCCTGAAGACACAGCACAGAAATAATACAATTCGCAAGAATTCCTGAAGGCACACAGCAATGGAAACAACATAGCAGTACAAAAACGATACAGTTCACAGAATCATAAGACACACAGCACAAGAAACAATATAATTCACAAGAACTCCCCCCCCCAAAAAAAAACACACCACAGGAAATAGTACAATCTACAAGTAGTCTTGAAGACACACAGCTCAGGAAATATTACAACTCACAAGAATTCCTCAAGACACAGAGCAAGGAAACGATACAAGTAACGACAACTCCTCAAGACACAGAGCACAGGAAATATACAATTAACGACAACTCCTCAAGACACACAGCACAGGAAACGATACAATTAACGACAACAACCAACCTACAATACACACTCAGCACAAGAAACGATACATTCACAACAAATTCAGAAAGAGACAACCCAGAACACGAAACAATACAAATACAAGAACTCCTCGGAGACACCCACAAGGAAACATACAAATCATAGAAATTCCTCAAGAAACACAGCACAGCAAACTACAATTCACGAGAAATCCTGAAGCACACAGCACAGAAAACAATACAATTCACAATAACTCCTGAAGGACACCAGCACAGAAAAACAATGCAAACAATAACTCCTGAAGGCACACAGTACAGAAACAATACTATTCACAACAACTCCTGAAGCACACAGTACAGAACAATACAATTCACAAAACTCCTGAAGGCACACAGTACAGGAACAATACAATTCACAAAAACTCCTGAAGGCACACAGTACAGGAACAATACAATTCACAACAACTCCTGAAGGCACACAGTACAGGAACAATACAATTCAAACAACTCCTGAAGGCACACAGTACAGAACAATACAATTCACAACAACTCCTGAAGGCACACAGTACAGAACAATACAATTCACAACAACTCCTGAAGGCACACAGTACAGGAACAATACAATTCACAACAACTCCAGAAGGCACATAGCACAGGAAATATATAACTTAGAAGAACTTCAGAAGGCATGCAGCACAGAAAACACTACAATTCACAAGAATTCCTGAAGGCACACAGCACAGGAAACAATACAATTCAAAAGGAATCCTGAATACATACAGCAGAGAACACAATACAATTCACAAATATCCCTAAAGTCACACCGTGCAGTAAATAGTACAATTCGTAAAATCTGTTGAAGACACACAGCACAGGAAATAGTACAATTTGCATGTATTTCTGAAGGCAAACTGCACAAGAAACTATAACACAGGAAACAATACTATTCACTAGAACGGCTGAAGACACACAGCACATGAAACAATACTATTCACTAGAACTGCTGAAGACACACAGCACAGGAAACAATAATATTCACTAGAACTGCTGAAGACACATAGCACAAGAAACAGTAATATTCACTAGAACTGCTGAAGACACACAGCACAGGAACTAACACAATTTAGAAGAATTACTAAAGGCACACAGTACAGGAAACAACACAATTCACATCAACTCCAGAAGACGCACACAACAAGAAATAATACAATTCACAAGCGTTCCTGAAGGAACAAGCACATGCACAGGTAACAATACAATTCATCTGAACATCTCAAGCACACAGCAACAGAATACAAACAATTTATAATGAACATCTCAAGCACACAGCACAGGAAACAATACAATTCGCAACAACTCCTGAAGAACATACACAGGAAACAATACAATTCACAACTCCTGAAGACACACACACAGGAAACAATACAATTCACATGAAGTCCTGAAGACATACATCACAGGAAACAATACAATTCACAAGAACTCCTGAAGAACACAGCACAGGAAACAATAAATTCACAACAACCTGAAGACACACATCACAGAAACAATACAATTCACAAATCCTGAAGACAACAGCACAGGAAACAATACAATTCACACAACAACTCCTGAAGACACACACACAGGAAACAATACAATTCACAAGATTCCTGAAGACACACACACAGGAAACAATACAATTCACAAATCCTGAAGACACACACACAGGAAACAATACAATTCACATGAGTCCTGAAGCACACATCACAGGAAACAATACAATTCACATGATCCTGAAGACACACACACAGGAAACAATACAATTCACATGAAGTCCTGAAGACACACATCACAGGAAACAATACAATTCTACACACAAGACTCCTGAAGGAACACACATCACAGGAAACAATACAATTCACATGAGTCCTGAAGCACACACATCACAGGAAACAATACAATTCACATGAATCCTGAAGACACACAGCACAGGAAACAATACAATTCACATAAGATCCTGAAGACACACATCACAGGAAACAATACAATTCACAACAAATCCTAAGATCGACTACATCACAGAAACAATACAATTCACATAAGTCCTGAAGACACATGACAAATCACTAAGGAAACAACATAAATAAATTCACAAACTCCTGAAGACACACATCACAGGAAACAATACAATTCACATAATCCTGAAGACACACATCACAGGAAACAATACAATTCACAACTCCTGAAGACACACACACAGGAAACAATACAATTCACAAACTCCTGAAGACACACATCACAAGAAACAATACAATTCACATAAACTCCTGAAGACACACATCACAGGAAACAATACAATTCACAAAGTCCTGAAGACAACATCACAAGAAACAATACAATTCACATAAGTCCTGAAGACACACACACAGGAAACAATACAATTCACAAAATCCTGAAGACACACATCACAGGAAACAATACAATTCACATAAATCCTGAAGACACACACACAGGAAACAATACAATTCACAAAGTCCTGAAGACACACACACAGGAAACAATACAATTCACATGAAGTCCTGAAGACACACAACAGGAAACAATACAATTACAATCAGAACCATAAGAACAATACATCACATGAAGCCTGAGACACACACACAGGAAACAATACAATTCACATGAATCTGAGACACACACACAGGAAACAATACAATTCCATAAGTCCGAAGACATACATCACAGGAAACAATACAATTCACAACAACTCCTGAAGACACACATGCACAGGAAACAATACAATTCACATGAAGTCCCTGAAGGCACACAGCACAAAAACAATACAATTCACATGAACTGAAAACACACATCACAGGTAATGTGCAATTCACAAGAATTCCTGAAGGCACACGCCAAAGAAAATAGACGTCATAGAATATGTACCTCTTTAAGTTTCCATCTTCAGTGTGTCAAGAACCAGCAGCCAGTGTGTCATGCTATTTACTTGGTCATAACAATAACTGCAACAAAATGATTTGAAAATTCATAGCACTAACTTCAACAAAATGCTTGCAAAATTATCTAATAATGTATACATGTCAAGAAATGGCTAATAAAACTGAAACTAAAATTTTGTAGCAGCCTAATACTGAGGGAAAGAGGGAGGCACAGATCCCAGTTACGTTTTTTTTTTAGATAAAATAGTTCGGTATACACGGTAGTGTTCTTTAATCCTGTCAGTCATTTTACCAAGGCAAGGTGATGCACATAAAAGAAGAGACGTTCTTGATTTCTTGAGAAAACAAATTGTTTCATTTATTTCCTCCAAAGCATTCACTTTGAGGAAAAAAATAGAACCTTGCTCACAGAAGAGGATCTCAGAGTGTTTTGCTTTACAGTTTAAATTCAAGAGAAGTGGTGTTTAAGAATTTTATAAAGATCTTGGAGAAAAGAGAAATTTAGCATAATTGTAACTTCAGATGAAGAAGTGACAGTACTTTCTGTGATATCCATGGCGTAATTGATGTAATACTACAGCTAAATATATTGAGAGAAAAAAAATCTGAACGCTCTACCAAAACATTTGCATGTGAATAGAATCTTGTTTGGATCCTCACATGACTTTGATAACTACAGACATAAAACAATTTCAGGTCAACAGACAGTTGATCAAATGATGAATGAGCTCAGTTTATGTGATATTTGCAGATGATTTAAACCTTGAATGTTATAGATAGACAAAGTGTAGGCAAAACCCATTTAAACAAATTAAATTGTGGTTTTTTCTTGATCTCAGATAAGATTGTCCCTTATGTAGATGATGTGACATAGTTAATGGATACACAACTGACCAGACTATAATCACTTTGAATCTAGAATTTTGTCAACATCAAAACCTAACTTTTTTTAACTGGATACATCACTGCTTAAATATAAACAGATAGAGCAGACAAGGTCAATAGTTTGATTGATTTGGTAGTTGAGGAATATGCACTTCCCAATTTGTACGTCCAGAAGAAGTCTTAGAATTCTCAATTCTCTCAACAATGCTAAGATTTAAAAAAAAAAAGAAAAAGTGAAAACCGTCCCACAATCTAACCCTGATCTGCTACGCACAAATACAACAATTCACAACAGGCAGACCCTAGAAATTGAGTGACAAAATTAAGCCATATGCAACCACAAGTAAATACCCACTCACCACCACACCCAACAATTACAGTGCTTTAACCACGGTATCAACACGTTTCTATACACTTGTTTCCCACCATAACAGTGTGATCCCATCAACATTGGTTCATTTAGGATTTAATTATACCTATCCACATCGTTAAGAATCATAGAAAGGAGATTATTTCAATTTTAAAATTAGTTTGAAAAGAAACAGAAGAGTGACAACGTCTCTACAAACTAACCCGTTTAGACAAATACCGAATTAATCAGAGACCAGACAATGAATAAATCAACTGATGAAGCACAAGAAATCCACATCTCCTGATCCTCCACTCAACTTACAGTGACTCTCCAATCCACTGGTCAACACTTGACTACCACTTTGTTTCCGCCATAACGTGTCATGCCCTCCAATTGGTCATTTGGTTTCCTTTTCTATACACATCTGTTAGAATCATAGATAGGAGGAATTTCATTTTTTTGCAACCAATTTGGTAAATTAGTTTGATATCAGATGAACCAGCAAGTAGTGTCTCTCGTATCTTTTTTTCTCTACAAACTACGACTTAAGTTCAAATCCAAAAATCCAATAACAGAACAACAAATGAATAAATCAATTTGATGAAATAAGAACATCCAATACATTCACTGTACTACACCCATTGCATAATAAATACAGCTTGGTCGCTTATATTTGTCTAGATGTTCGTTTCATTCCACTCTGGATTTTATGACCCATTCATGTTCCTTCATATTTGTCTGCTACTTTTGTTTTTACATGGACCTTTCACGACATTACCTCCTAAATATAACGACTCACATTTTTTGTCTTCAATAGTTATGCATTTCTCCCCAACCTTACATGACTATTTTTAAGTTTAAGTACTCGTGCCCCACAAGTTTGCCATTGCGTGACCCTTACACAGTAGACTTTTATCAATATACTTATTTATTATTTACTTTTATTCATTCATTTATTTATCAACTCATTTGTTTATTTATTTATTTATTTTATTTATCTATTATTTTGTTTTTAATACTGTTTTCCGTTTAGACATTTACAGAATTACTATACATTTAATTTATCATATTCCAGTTTGGTTTTATTTTATCCCATGGCACATTGATATTCCCCTCCGTCTTAAAGTCTATTTTATTGCACATCAATCAGATTCTCGTACCTGATCTGTCCAGTAGACCTATCCGCTATTACTATGTTAAAATCCACTGACGTCCCCCCCCCCTTCTCCTGTAATGCTCCCAGAGAGAGAGAGAGAGAGAAAGAGAGAGAGAGAATGAATACGTGTTTGAGAGTGAGTGGGGGGGGGTGAGTGGGGAGAGAAAGAAGGGGAAGGATTTTATTGGTTTCGCAAAAGAAAATAAGACAAACGGTATGAACAGTACCGCATTTTGACTTGTGCGTTATGAAGACCCCAAAATAAACCATTCTTGAAGTGTCACAGTCACGACTCCCTATCGGTCCAACATAAAATCTAAATTTGATGAAGTCTGTATAAAGACATTTGAAAAATACCACGCCAAGGCCGCTAACTCAATTTTCTTTGTTTTTGATCATGACAATTCATGGTCATGAGTAATGACAGCTTTAGAACTTTGAATTTGCTTTTCATAATAAGGCTGATTTCTTTTCCTCCTGAAGAGATAATGCAAAATAATTGAAAGCGTGTTGTTCTGCTTAAGCAGTGTGTGTTGCAGACTCGTCTTTCTGGGTGCTCTGAGTCAGTGTTGTGTGTGTGGTGTGTGTGTGTGTGTGTGTGTGTGTGTGGTGGTGTTGTGTGTGTGTGTGTGTGTGTGTGTGTGTGTGTGTGTGTGTGTTTCGCGTGCGCACGAAAGAAGAATGAGAATGCAGAAGAGTGGCAGAATGGTTCAGATGTTCGCCTGCCAATAACTTAACTCGAGGTTCCAGGGTTCGCTCCGAGTAGAGGCCTCAGTTTTTCTCCTCAGCTTGACTGGAAAATTGAACTGAACGTCTAGTCCTTTGGAAGCGGACGAAAAACGAGTCGGACCGTGTTCCTTCTGGCTGCGCACGCTAAAGATCCCACGGCAATTTGAAATCATGAAGAGCAGGGCATTGCCCCGGCTGCCTTGGTAAAAACATTGGAGAGATGGGTTGATTTCCCAGGTCCCACTCCTTGAAGACCAATTGGCCTTCTTGCCTTTCTGAAGTCTTGGTAAAAAAATGAATATGAAATGAATTTGAAGTGAGGGAGAGGGGATGGGCGCTGCCGTCGTGTGCTGGACCTGGGAATAGTTGAGGTCTCTGTCACCTCGACCCCCTACGACCCATGGTTATGGAACTATCTAGGTAGGACCTCAACACCTGGCCAGCTATGGGTTTATAAGCAGGCTTAAGTCTTGTGTCATGATAATTCTGGAAATTCTCCATCACATGGCACCTGTCACATTAGTGCATATGGAATTCATTCTGAGCGTGGAGACGTCATTTTGAGAAATTGAAATTGAAATCTAAACTGTTACAGGGTATTTTACTCTCTTGCTTGGCCACCACTTACGGCTGGGAATACATACAGAGACGTGGCATTTGAATGGGTTAAGCCAAACATACCCAGATGTGAATCCTCCTCCTCTCTTTGCTCCATGACAATGGACGCAGTGGAACTCTAACGTCAGTATCCTGTTTCCCATTATTTGGCTTGTATACGTTATACATACCAACCAAGGGATTTAAACTGGATTCACCTTCCAACTAAATTCTGCAAACAGCTATAGAAAGAAACAAGACAGTATACTCCTGTGCCAGAACCCCTACCTTTTACCAAGCCCCAAAGTTAAATATTTATTAGATAACTCAATGATGCAAGCCAGGCACAGGGCAGATCTCATTCAACGTCCTCTTTACATCACATACAGTGATCTATTATTTAACCATTATCTGTTTCTGTGTGAACTATGATGAAAGCCCAAATTAACGTTGGTTTGGGTATAACAAAAACAATCAACTCATTGGCCTCAAATTAGTTTCTTTCTCTAGAATTATTTATGACAAAATGTATTCAAGCAACAATGAATACATTATTTCTTCCTTATGGTAATGATAATGCACAAGCATGCACATTATGGAAACAAACATCTGATTATAGAATATTCTATAAGTAACAGAGGACAACAAAAACGACACCAATGTCTCAACTAGGACAGTAAGACAGGACATTCACTTTCTACCAGGAGTGGATTACCAGGGGACAGAAAAGACGACACCATAGTGATAGTTGGGAGAGTGACCACCTGATCTTCACATTCTCTTATGCATGGATAACCAGAGATCTGCATACACTGAAAACACTGATGCCTTGTTCTCCTCAACGCTCTAGGGCACCAGGTCCAACTGCAGCACCGGACTTCTCTGTCAGATTAATTGACCACAAAAACAACACAATTCTGGCTAGATCACGCGCACGTGATCAATCGCTCACCTCTGATTGGAGCTGGAGTATGTTTGGAAAATATAATACCCCACAGCTGTTCTCAAGTTCATAAGAGATTTTACACAAGATTCACATGGTACCCACAAAACCACATCAAATCAGGAGACGGTGGATACATGAGGGTGTCCAAACACACACACACACACACACACACACCACACACACACACACACACACACACACACACACACATACTCACAGGCACACAGGCACACATGCAGACACAGACACAAAACACACACAACACACACAGCACACAGGCCACACAGGCACACACACACACACACACACACACACACACACACACACACACACACACACACACACACACCTTTTTATGTACGTATATACACACACACTGCTTGAAAAATGTTATGTTTAAATAGATAAAACGTTTTCTTCGTCATCATCATCATGTACCCTGCCACATGGCGTTGGCGATCATGGCCTTCCATACCAATCTATTCTTTCTCACTGCAAGCACTTCATCCACCCTCTCTGGCCCCAACCACTCTGCACGTTGGTCCAGTTTTTCTCCCTGGGTCTACCTGGTCTGCTCTTTTTATTACGATATACAATAACTGTCATTGTGAATGACTATGCCTCTCCATATTTTCCGTATTTCTCTCTCTATAAAAGTGTAGACAGAGAGACCCAGTTTAACCATATCTATTCATTTTGTATGTTGAAATATTGGTGGTCATGATCAGAAACAGCAAGGATGTTAACGACATTACGTAAATAACGCTGGACATAACAGTTTGTTAAGAGATCAGTTTTGCTTTTAAGTTAAATGCTCAGAAAACCAGTCCAATTTGGCCTAGGAGCAGAAAAATTACTTACCTTTTATTTCTATGCCTCACCTGAGAATAGGTTTCAACCATCCACAGTTTTAAATTGAATGGAATTTGGCTAATCAATGACGTAAAGAACTGGGAATCTGAACTATTCTGAAAATTGTATGAACCGAAAATGTTATTTAAAGTATGGAAGAAAACGTCATCATCATCATCATCAGGTGCCCTGCCACATGGCGTTGGCGATCATGGACTTCCATCCGTCTCTATCTCTCGTTGCCCCTAGCATCTCCCCCACCCTCCTCGTCCCCAGCCACTCTGCAAGTCCGTCCAACACTTTCTCCCTGGGTCTACCTGGTGCTCTCTTTCCCTCCAGCTTTCCTGTTGTGACCAGGTGCTCCAAATCCGCCTTCCTCGTAAAATGGCCTATACATGTTGCCTGTCTTTTCCTAGATCCAAAAGAAGTGTGACTGCCCGTGCCAAAGCAAACAGGAGCCAGAAGAACAAGAAAACCAATGTAAGCACGTATCCAACAAAACAAGACAAAACAAGCACAAACCTTCGGCCAACCGGCCTTTGCCAAGCACGAACGCATGGTCACAAACAGATCACATACACCAAACAATGGATAATAAAAACAGGACTAAAAACTTACCTGCCACTTCGTCCATTTGGTGCCCTTCTTACCCACTGGACGAGGTGGCAGGGAAGTTTATAGTCCTGTTTTCATTATCCATTGTTTGGTGTTTGTGATCTGTTTGTGACTGTGCGTTCGCGCTTGGCAAAGGCCGGTTGGCCGAAGGTTTGTGCTTGTTTTGTTTTTTCCTAATCTTACTTGTGAGTGATCAGCTTGTGTCTGCCTCCATCAAGACTGTCTCGTTTGTTTTCTTTGCTGTCCATGAAGAAAACATATGTGAGTAGAATATCCCTGCTAAAATCACCTACTCTCTGAAAGCAGAGAGATGCGTGGATTCCCCTGATAATTCGATCATGTGCAAAATGTGCTTTCTGTTTACATGGAAAATAAACAAAACAGGATAAGCATAAGAAAATTAAACAAATAACATCAATAAAAAGATTAAATTTCCAGATACAAAACAGATCTCATTAGCCTTAAAGATAAATATACCTCAGAAAACTTGAAAAGAGGAATCGTTACTGGAGAAATGTCGTTTTCATAAATCATAACGGATCAAATAGTATTTCTTTATGTACACAAGACAACAAATTCTGGACTAATGTTTTTTTTTTAAATATGTGATGATTTTCTAGTGTAAAGTAGAACTGAACAAATGTACAATTTGTTAGAGAATACGAGACTTATGAGAATACACACTGAAACAAACGTTGCAATGTCTGTTTGTTTGTCTGTCTGTCTGTCTCCTTCTCTCTGTGTCTCTGTTTCTCTGTGTCTCTCTATCTCTGTTTGTCTCTCTCTGTCTCTCTCTGTCTATCTGTCTATCTGTCGCTGTCTCTCTTTCTCTGTTTCTGTCTCTCTCTGTCTCTGTCTCTCTGTCTGACTGTCTGTCTGTCTATGTCTTATTCTCTCTCTCTCTCTCTCTCTCTCTCTCTCTCTCTCTCTCTCTCTCTCCTCTCTCTCCCTACTTCTCTCTGGTTTTATGTTTGATTGGTAGATATGTGAGTAGATATCGCGCCAGCAGGCAGCAAAAGAGTGTGTGTGTTTTTTTCCAGATAATCTGACTTTAAATTTTGTATACCTACTTTTCATCATTTTTCTTCAGTCGCTCAAGTTTAACATTTAACTGTGAACAGTGTTTACATTTTGGCCTATTGTGTTGGCCCCAACTGTTGTTAATGTATGAACAACTCACCTGTTTGCTGTTTGGGTTTGGCCTATATGCAGACTGTACTGAACTTTGAATTTGCTTCTCTGATTCAAGTGTGTTGTGAACTGACCAACCCACACACCAATCATGCAATCTGCAATTACCCTCCTTTCCCGACTGGCTGGCCACAATGGACGCGTCCTTCATAAAACAAATTGACTGACACTTCTCAAACAGGCAAGTGCTACCTCAGTAGAGACGTCTACCAGCACATACATGACTTGGGGCTGTGTCCTAAGCTGCGCGATCCTGTCGTGCTGGACGTCTCCACCATCTTTGGAACAACCTGCCTCCAGCTGAACCAGTCCAACACCACACGATCCCACACACCACTGATTTGCCTGACTC
Source organism: Monoplex corrugatus (assembly GCA_030674185.1). Classification (NCBI taxonomy): domain Eukaryota; kingdom Metazoa; phylum Mollusca; class Gastropoda; order Littorinimorpha; family Ranellidae; genus Monoplex; species Monoplex corrugatus. The sequence goes on from JAPXFY010000249.1 coordinate 20,537, forward strand.
ACTGCCTCTTGACAACTGTCCACCTCAGCCGATGCCCATTGCTCTTAGCCTGGCTGTGTTGGCTGGTCTGTGCTGCCTGACTGCTCAAGTGCTGCTGCACCTTTCACTGCCCCAGCCTCTTCGTTCGCTGCCACGCTTTCCTGATGCTCATGCATCTGGGCTCCACTCTACTCCCTGCCCCCAATCATCATCACTATGCCCCCCTCAACCACCACCACCTTCCGCCCCTCTATCACAGCCATCTTTGTCCCCACCACTGGTGACTTCGTCTTCTACTTCATCCTCTCCTCCACTGCTCCTGCCCTCGTCCTTTCTGCCGTAGACTTCGTCATCTCCTCTGCCATCTTCACCTTCACCTTCTGTCCTGATGGTGCCGCCTACACCTTCTGTCCCACTGGTGCTGCCTTCATCTTCTGTCGCGCTGGTGCTGCCTTCATCTTCTGTCCCGCTGGTGCTGCCTTCATCTCCACCTTGGCCACCGCCATGTGACTCTGACAAACTGAAAATATGCCTATTTAATGCTCAGTTAATATCAAGGATGGCAAAGCAGATGTCATTGCTGACTTCATCTCAGATGAGCGTGTTTACACTGCATTTCTCACTGAGACATGGCTTAACACCCTTGGTCATGAACTCCTACGTGCGAGTCTCACTCCGAGTGGTTACAGTCTTGCTTCTTTCCATCGCCCATCCTGAGATTGCGGTATCGCCATCTCTACAACGACTCATCATTCCACTTCTTCTCGCAGTTTTGCTTGTCTCATCTTTTTTGAGCAGTTGAAGTATCCTTCCATCCACCTCCCTCACCTCTCTGTGTCTATGGACTCACTAGCTCTGAACAAGCTTCACATCCACGTTTCTTGATGTGACCTTTGTATACTGCCTTCTTCACTGGAAATGTATCTTAAGTGACATTCAATTTTGAAAACACTCATTATGACACGGAGATATCATACTACGCTGTCCTCACATTATGTCAACTCATTGGTCTAAACAATTAAAAAGGTCACACTCTTGATGGAACATTTTCTCAACACAGCTCTAAAACGCATGTATTCCACCCTCAATTGCACCTGCATCAACAACTTCTCCCAATCCATATCCTAATTCCCCTCTTCCAAAAGTACTTACAACGCACGCAATCTCATCTTCGGACACTCGATTAAGATTTCCCGTCTCCCAACAAGCACATAATTGAAGAACTCCAATACTTCACACTTCAACAATACAAACTCTTTTCTGACAAGCTTACCGGCTCCCTGTAGAGCCATGGCCAAACTGCCCACTCACAGGCAGAGCGCCCTGCGACAACCAACTACTTATAACCCCAGTACTCACTAGGAAGAAACACAACAAAACAGATCATGTACGTTCAAAAACACCAAAACGAAACAGGCATTTTCGCCAGTAGCCTCTATGTCCGGACTTCTCCTACGTCTCACATATCACTAGACACCAAACATGTATCGCTCAAAACTACCCTGCCGCCCAGGAATTTCAATTTAACTGGATACGGTTTCTAGCCCTCTTCTATACAGAGTACGGAATTTTGGACCAATGATGATTGACAAGACGAACAAGCCTTTTTATTTTCTTTTCTTGTCAAATCCTACATTGATTTTCTTCGCGTACTGTCACTGTCTGCAACAATTCTCCAAGCCTTCTACAATCGAGTATCCACCTCATGCACTGAAACTGCCTTTTTCAACATCCTGCAATCTCCTCTTGCAACATGAACTCTGAGACCAAAATCTCCCCTCCACACATCCTTGCATCTACTCACCCTATGAATAACTGCATCATGTATTCTCCTACTTCAAACCAAAATACAATATTTGTACAAGCGCAAAAGCTGTAAACATCATCTGACCCTCTGGCAAACATACACCACATCCACAAGAAACAACTCACACAATCAATCCAGCACAAAACCCACGACCTCCACACTCCACACCCACACCCTACTCTCACACCATTACATGACACACACATTTGGCTTTCAAATGGAACTGTACCAGAATTTCAGTTGCTATCGTTACCTCTCTCAATAAATACAAATTGACCCAAATGAAATTAAAGATAACCCTATTTATAATCTCTCTTATTAGCAAAACTCCCTAACATGTTGTTTAACCAGCTGCGAACCTTCTGTCTGCCAACATCCTCCGGATCTTATCCAGTCAGTGAGAAAAGGTGGTTTTGAGAGCTGGACTTGAAGGAGACAAATAGGTTGCGACGGACTGAGAGAGGAAGTTTGTTCCAGGAGATGAACCAGAAACAGAGAATGCTCGTGGACCATAGGTATTGAGCTTAGTGCGTGGAAAGCGAAAAGTCAGAGGATCGAGGCAGAGTGGAGGGTACGTGAGGGAACATAGATCTCAAGTAGGCTTGACAGGTAATTGGGGGCTGCGTTATTGAGGCTTTTGTAGCACATGGTGTCTAGTTTATACTGTATGCCTTTGATACAGGAGCCAGTGAAGTTGTGCCAGAAGAGGAGATATGTGGTCAGCTTTTTTCTTTTTGAGTACAAGATGCAGCATTGTTTTGAATGCGCTTAGGATGTGAATGGTGGAGGCGGTAGACCCAACAGGAGTGAATTGCAATAGTCAGTCGGAACTAAGAGACATTTTCATTGTTTCACGAGAGATATTTCCTGATCAGGATTATACGATGGAGAGTGATAGCAAGATCTGGCAGTTGACAAAACAAGTTGTTCATGGAGAGGGTAGAGTCAAGGAGACCACCAAGGTTTTTAGCTGAATCAGAAATTGGGACTGATGTTTACATAATTGAGAGAAAGAGGAGGCAGCTGAGAAAGTTTCTGATGGTGCCAATGAGGATAGCTTCTGTCTTGTCGTCGTTAAGCTGAAGTTTATTGTATGTCATCCAGTTCTTAATGTCCGAGTAACACTCAGTGGTGCAGTCAAGAGTGCTGTATATTGTCAGGTGAGTCAATGTCTTGAAGTTGGGTGTCATCAGCATAGAGTGTGTTTTAGGAATTGATATGGTGGACAGGGGGAGGTGTAAAAGTGAAAAGAACCAGGTCCAAGGACAGTTTCCCTTGTGGAACCACAGGTCAGGTATGCAGGTTGAGAGTAAGTGTCATTGATGAGAACAGTTTGTTTTCTGTTTGATAGATATTAAGTGAACAGGAGAGAGCATGTCAGAGATGCCCAAAGTATGATGGAGTCTAGAAAGGGAATACCATGATCAATGGTATCAAAGGCTGCAGACAGATCAAGGAGTGTGAGGACAGAGACTTTGCCAGTATCAGTTCCAAGGGAGATTGTTGAGAATGTGTAGTAGGGCAGTTTCAGTGCTATGCACTGTGGTAGGCTGACAGAAGGATTGAGGAATTGTTGGCAGACAGGTGAGAGTTCAGCTGGTTGAGGACAACTTTTTCAAGGAGTTTTGACAAGAAAGAGAGATTAGAGATAGCCGTAATTTTTCAGTTCATTTGGGTCTAAATTGTATTTTCTTGAGGACAGAGTGAACAACAGCAGACTTGAAAGTAATCTGGACAGTTCCAGTTTGAAGAGAAGTGTTGATGATGTCAGTGATGAAAACTCAATCATATTTTGGCATCTCTGACACTGCTCTCTTTTGGTCACTTCATATCTATCAAACAGAGAACAAACTGTTCTCATCAATGGCACTTACTCTCAACTTGCATACCTGACCTGTGGTGTTCCACAAGGATCTGTCCTTGGCCCTGTTCTTTTCACTTTTACACCTCCCCCCTGTCCACCAGTCATCAACTTCACTCTATAAAACACCACTTCTATGCTGATGACACCCAACTTCCAGACAGTGACTCACCTGACAATGTACAGCGCCTCTTGACTCGCACCACTGAGTGTTACTCGGACATTAAGAATTGGATGACATACAATAAACTTCAGCTTATCCTCATTGGCACCCGTCAGAAACTTTCTCAGCTGCCTCCTCTTTCTCTCCCATTATGTAACACATCAGTCCCAATTTCTGATTCAGCTAAAAACCTTGGTGTCTACCTTGACTCTACCCTCTCCATGAACAACTTTGTTTCTGTAACTGCCAAATCTTGCTACTATCACTCCATCGTATAAGCCTGATCAGGAAGTATCTCTCTGTCGAAACAACTACAAAACTCGTTCTTTCCTTCGTAATGTCTCGCATTGACTATTGCAATTCACTCCTGTCTGTCTTCCCGCCTCCACCATTCACATCCTACAGCGCATTCAAAACAATGCTGCACGCCTTGTACTCAAAAAGAAAAAAGCTGACCACATATCTCCTCTCCTGGCACAACTTCACTGGCTCCCTGTATCAAATGCATACAGTACAAACTTGACACCATTGCTACAAAAGCCTCAATAACTCAGCCCCCGATTACCTGTCAAGCCTACTTGAGATCTATGTTCCCTCATACCCTCGCTCTGCCTCCAATCCTCTGACTTTCGCTTTCCACGCACTAAGCTCAATACCTATGGTCCACGAGCATTCTCTGTTTCTGGTCCATCTCCTGGAACAAACTTCCTCTCTCAGTCCGTCAGCAACCTACTTTTGTCTCCTTCAAGTCCGCTCTCAAAACTCACCTTTTCTCCTCTGCATAAAATCCTGACCTCACTCAACCCCACTGCAGCCTGTCACCACTCGGTGTGAAATCACATTGTAATATATATTTGTATATAATATGTTCTCTATAATTTTCCATTGCTTTTCTTCTTTTTCCCCATTTATAGCCAATGTGTGTGTGTGTGGTGGGTGTGTGGTGTGTGTGTGTGTGTGTGTGGTGTGTGCGTGTGTGTGCATGCGTGCGTATGTGTCTGTTCAGCGCTTAGATTTGATTTCTATCAAGATTTTGCGCTATGTAAACATTGTAATTATAATCATTATTGGTCAGTTTTGGTTAGTGGGTATGGTGGTTGGTTGATGGATTGGATTAGGTAATGATTTGTAGTTGTTGTGTCTGTTGGTATGTTGATTTGTTTTCAGGAAACGACTCTTTGTCTCAAAACCTGCTATTGGTGAAGACATCACCATTATCAGGGCACATCACACCAAAAGGAAATTATGGTATGGAGTCCATTGGTCAGTCTTTCATAATGTGCACGTACATCTCTGTCCCAGATGGACATGTCATTATGATCAGTGTGAAAAAGATGGTGAAATATTATACACATATAGATCTTGCACTGTATACTGGATCTGATATCATGATATGGGATTCTTTTACGCACATGTGGCATGGCTATGTATTCCACGTTCCAACACTCACAGTTCAATACGCCACCTCTGTCTGCCTGGACGTACAATGCTTCAGACTGTTTTTTTTCCTTTCACCCTGAAAGTCAAATACCTCAAAGTTTACCCAGTGGTTTGTTCAACTGTTCTGTTGAACACTTTTCCAGCTTTCAGCACCACCTGGACTGTAACCTGAAGACAGACTGCGAAGATGGACGGGATGAAACAGAACACTGTCCCTTCAGCAGTCCTGACTGTCAGGGTTTGGTGGCGTTATGTAACCATTGTTACAAATTTGTTTGTGTTCCATATAAGGATAACGTTATAAATACTTTTTATCAAACATCTAGAAAGTACTGTAAGTCTTTGGAGGCATATCTGGCATGCCCAAATGTGAGGAAGACTGGACTGGAATGGTTGACAATTCAACCAGTCCATACCTATATATGTCTGATCAGGTTTGGTTTGGCTTGACCACTGACAGCATGTTTTTTCCCAACATGTACAGAAAGAACATTATCAGTGAAGACAAGACAGTTCTTTACCATTCTGTTCAGTTTAAAGATGATATGTTCTATAACGAAGACACCACAAAGCAATGTATCTTCAGCATTAGAAGTCAGATTTTGAGACATAGCTGTTATTGGACTTATGATGATAATTCTGTAATGTGTGAATTTAGAACGAATCAGACCCATTATCTTCCACAAACAATAACGTTGACCAGAACCCCTTTTCCTTTCCACACACACCAATCTCTGATGACGTGTCCTGATGGTCACGTGACACACATATTTCTACTGTGTGGTTCAAACCAGTATGACATATGTGGTCGAGATTACACATTGTCTTGTACTTTTTCTGATCACTTGTCACACACGCATGGTGGGTTTGATTCAACAGTTGACCATGTTACTTTTGTCCCTTTATTTACCTGTGATGATAAAGTCATCACGCTGTCTTACACCCTGGTATGTAATTTCTTACAAGACTGTCAGGACAAGACTGATGAATCTTTCTGTAAACATCCTCCTTGTGTTAAAACATTTACCTGTTCTAACGGTCAGTGTGTGTCCTATGATGTTGTCTGTGACCATGTGTTCCATTGTCAGGACGAATCAGATGAGGTGAACTGTGATGATTACCGATTGAAGAAAACTGACCAGGCACAAGTTTTTCCATCTCCTGATCTTATTAATTTCGATGGTGTCAATATTTTTATTTCAACCCCAATAAAGTCAAATGAGTCCTGTCCTGACAGCCACTATCGTTGTCCTGGTAAGTTCAATGACTGCTTGCCAGTCTACACACGATGCAATGGAATGTACGACTGTATGGACCACGAAGACGAAGACAGATGTAATGAACGGACCTGTCCAGGGTTTTTTCTATGCAGAACGTCTATGATATGTGTACATGGTGATCACTTGTGTGATGGCTGGCCCCACTGCCCACTGTATGATGACGAATTTTCATGTGATGTGTCCTGTCCTGTGGGCTGTTTGTGTCAAGGTCACACATTTCTGTGTGATCAGCCTTTCTCTGCTCAGCTGTTCCCACAGCTCCGTTACCTGGATGCCACAGGTACAGGAATGAGTCTGTATAATGTGAGTGACAATACCTATCTTATTCGACTGATACTTGCTCATTGTGCTTTGACTGACCTGTCCACCACAAAGTTGCCCAACTTACAGTTTCTTGATCTCACTGGTAACAAACTACAACATGTCAACATGACGTATTTTGTTGGTTTAGAGGTTTTAAAGACACTGACACTGTCCAACAATCCTACCATCTCTCTCTACTTTGATCCCTCATCTGATATTTTTCAAAGTGCACTCACAACGATAGATCTGTCATACACTGCACTGATAGTGTTTGACAGCAAAGTTTTGTCCAAGTTCTTGAATTTGCAGAAATTGAATTTAACGTTTACTGCTATCAATACTGTCAGCACTGGTGGTTTTCAGTTAACACCAAAGTTAACGGCATTGTACATGGAAGGTAGTCCTGTGAAAAAATTTCCACCTGACATATTCAAAGGTCTTGTCCATCTCCAGATCATATCAACACTGAATTCTAAACTGTGCTGCAATGAAATACTACCACATAACTTCGATGATGCGTTTTGCTATTCCCCCAGAGACGACATTTCATCATGTGAAGATTTACTTCAATCAGCAACGTACCGATTGTTTCTATGGCTGATCAGCTGTCTATCAGTGACTGGTAACATCTTCTGTTTTGTTGTGCGTTTGTGTTCACAGAAGAAGAATTCTTCAAGTGGTTTCAGTGTGTTTGTCACCAACCTGACCATGGCTGACTTTCTGATGGGTGTCTACATTGCTGTAATTGGTGTGGCTGATGAACTGTTCCGTGGTAGATATCTTTATTATGACGACACATGGACAAGCAGTGTGGCCTGTAAAGTGGCTGGTTTTCTGTCTCTGCTGTCAAGTGAAATATCAGCTCTGACCATCTGGCTCATTACACTGGACCGTTTCATTGTCCTTCATTTTCCATTCAGTACATTGCGATTTGAGGAAACCTCAGCAGCAGCAGCTTGTCTGCTGACTTGGTTGGTCGGCTGGCTCATTGCCTTTTTGCCTTTACTCCCAGTGACATCACACTGGGAGTTCTACAGTCAGACAGGCATCTGTATTCCACTCCCAGTCACTCAGAATCTATTCAAAGGATGGTGTATTCCTTTGGTATTTTGATCGTCTTTAATTTCATTCTGTTTGTGCTGATCTCAGCAGGCCAAGCTTTTATCTACTGGTCAGTACAGAAAAATGCACTGAGAATTAACACAACCAAAGCATCACGAGACATGACGATAGCACGGCGGTTTGATCACTGTGGCTGTAACAGATTTCATGTGCTGGTTTCCAATTGGACTGTGTGGATTTTTAGCTATGGCTGGTATTGTCATGCCTGGAGAGGTAAATGTTGCCTTGGCTATCTTCGTAATGCCCTTAAACTCTGCTCTAAATCCCTTTGTATATACTTTTAACACACTGGCAGAAAAACGAAGAAAATCCAAAGAGACAGAGCTGTTAAAGTGGTTGGAATCTCATGCTCATTTGCATGACAGTAAATAACTACAGTATGGACTGGTTCCTACTTATACCAAGTCATATGATTGTCTGGTGTGCCTAAAGTACAGTAGTATTACTGTTTGTTAAACAGCATGTTGTAGCATGTTTTAACTATAACATATGTGGCCACTTGACGAAGACGTTTTCTAGATAATCTATGTTGCGTATAAGTGGCATATGTATATGTACATATAATATTATATATAATATATAATATAGAGAGAGATAATATGATATATATATATATATATATTATATACATGTATATACATATACATACATATGTGACCTCCCACCACCAAATCAGTCTTAACTCGCAGTCAGTGGATCAGCACTATGAGCTGAAAAGATGTCTGACGGTCTATGTGGGGTGTTTTGACTTTTTCTCAAAATTGATTTCTGTAGACTACAATCTATCGTACCCCACAGAAAGTTTTTCCTGGAAAAAATGTTATCAATTTAAATCGGTATTTTAATGCACTGATCGCAGCAGAAAGTACGCAATTTCCTACCAAAAGTACCTATTTTTGTCTCTTATTATGAACCGTAACCTGTACAGTACCCGCACATGTCATATACTGATGGAAAGCTCTTTGGTGCACCTTTCAGATAATGACAGCGAAAATAAGAAACAAACTGGGTCAAAGCATCAAATAAAGAAATTTAAGGAACATGTGTAGGAGAGCAGACAAAAACTTTAGAGGCCGTTTTCTCAAAATGGCCGTTATACAACTTAATGAATTTAAACATACATAACTTCTACATTTTTTTTGTACAAGCTTCATTCAAGTACCAAAATAATCAACGGAATGTACACTTTCCAGTGATATGTATATTTCAAAATGCCCAAAATGCTAGTTGAGGCTGATTTCGTGGTGGGAGGTCACATATATTTCTCTCTCTCTCTCTCTCTCTCTCTCTCTCTCTCTTCTACTATTATATATATATATATATATATATATATATATATATAATATATATTGATTACAATAACAACAACAACAACAGAAGCAAGGTGTCCACACTGTTATCAACAGACTCAGACCACATCTGAAGACGTCCATATGTAACAACAGTGGTGCCCTCTCTGTACATGATGTCTTTAGGGACGTGGCCATACTGATATCAACAGACATCACATCAAAAGACGTCCCTATGTAACAACAGTGGTGCCCTCTCTGTACATGATGTCTTTAGGGACGTGGCTATACTGATATCAACAGACATCAACCATCAAAAGACGTCCCTATGTAACAATCAGTGGTGCCCTCTCTGTACATGAGTCTTTAGGGACGTGGCCTATACTGATATCAACAGACATCACATCAAAAGACGTCTTATGTAACAACAGTGGGTGCCCTCTCTGTACATGATGTCTTTAGTGACATGGCCATACTAATATCAACAGACATAGCATATGAAGACGTCCCTATGTTACAACAGTGGTGCTCTCTCTACACATGAGTCTTTTGGGACGTGGCTATACTGCATGCAGCAGACATGGCCAAGCCAGCAAGTCGTCGTTTCTGTTCGTTTTCACCTTTGCAAGGGAGACAACACTTCTTTCCCTGTCTTGGAGCTATGACAACGTGTCTACATTTGCCTTACCTTGTGGTCAGTCCCTAGGTTCATTGTCTTTTCATACATGTCCGATACGTTGTTTGACAAAGACATATCTCCAGATAACTGGACACAGTCTAGTATAATTGCTTTATTTAACAAAGGTAGCACAAACAATCCCAACAATGACAGACGGATAGCATGGTGTGATGCCAGCAATTCAATAACAAACAATAGACTACAAGCATGCCAATCTGACTGACCAACACCAAGGGAAAGTTAAAAGTGGTCATTCCATCGTATACCATTATGTTTACACTGTTAAATCTCATACATCAGACCTGACGACTGCAGGAAAAAGTCCTGTTGACAGTTCAGGAAGATGGCATCTGAAATCTAGCTGAAAAGGCAAAATAGAATGTGTCTGGTGCATTATGTCTGACCACCTTTGTGGTTGAATGAACTTACCCTGGCACTTTGGTAAAACAACGTTGGGAGATTCTGACTGCTAAGTGGCTATATTATGGTGAGGGAAGAAGATGTGATGACTATGCAAACTGGCAGCTGGGCAGAACTGTGTAAGGCAAAGAAAGCATCTTTCATTCTCTCTTGTTCTGGTATCTGGACTGGACCTGACTGATGTGCCTTGTGTGGCAATGTTCCAGGGTTTGTCATCTCCCCATTTTACCATTTGGTTTGTAAACAAGGTAACCGATGACTGTGTCTGAATTAGTCATGCAGAGCATGGACATCCCCCTTTGTTTCTTAAAATGACTGCCAAGTGGCGTCATGAGCTGGTAAGTAATAGTTTATTGCTTGGCAATAAGTGAACCATTGTTGTTCTTGGTCTATGAAACACCCTCAGGTATTTCTTGATAATTTCATAATCTTACACACACACACACACACACACACACACACACACACACACACACACACACACACACACCAACACATATCCTCCCCAACTCACACTCACACACACACACACACACACACATAACACACACACGTACAGATACACATTCATACACACACACACACACACACACACACGCACGCACGCACGCACGCACACAGACAAACACGCACACGAACACACACACACGCGGCTCGCGTTGGCAGGATTATTAAAAACAGTATCAAGCTTCCCTGAACAAAGGGAAACAACACAAGAAGGATTGGTTTATCCCTGAAACAGCGTTGCTTCCCTTTACACTTTCACAGTAAGAAAATGACTATAACGTCACGAAGACACAAAATATCCATACTATGTGTGGCAGAAAGCACGGATACAAAACCAGTCATCTTGGCCAGGATATTATGGTAACAGACTGGTGACTGGAACATCTTTGGTTCAAATTATCATCTACTTTTTCTGTCAAAGTCAATGTGGGCTCAACAGGTTCCTACTAACAGTTGTAACCATAATGATAATGACAGAAGAGAGAAAAGGACAGCTGCAGCAGTGACCACCCAGCCACAGCCATCAACCCTCATGAGCGTCAGCTGTGCTAAAGAATGTCACTCAAGAATAGATTCAGCTTGTTCAGCCACAGCCATTGCTGTTCCACGTGGCCAACGTGTCGTGACAAACATGGTTGTCATTTGTACCGGACACCACAGGGAATTAGTTTTAGGTGTGGAGGGGACCTGAAATCATCTCCCCACTCTCTGGTCAACAGGTGTGGTGACTGCCACGTGTAGCACGACAAGTGTAGTGACTGTCACGTGTAAAACAACCATAACAAGTGTAGTGACTGTCACGTGTAGCACAACAAGTGTAGTGACTGACATGTGTAAAACAAACAGAACAGGTGTAATGACTGCCACGTGTAGAACGACCACAACAGGTGTAGTGACTGTCACATGTAAAACAACCACAAAAGGTGTAGTGACTGTCACGTGTAGAACGATAACAAAAGGTGTAGTGACTGTCACGTGTAAAACAACCACAAAAGGTGTAGTGACTGTCACGTGTAAAACAACCACAAAAGGTGTAGTGACTGTCACATGTAAAACAACTACAAAAGGTGTAGTGACTGTCACGTGTAAAACGACCACAACAGGTGTAATGACTGTCACGTGTAGAACGACCAAAACAGGTGTAGTGACTGTCACGTGTAAAACAACCACAACAGGTGTAGTGACTGTCACATGTAAAACAACCACAAAAGGTGTAGTGACTGTCACGTGTAGAACGATAACAAAAGGTGTAGTGACTGTCACGTGTAAAACAACCACAAAAGGTGTAGTGACTGTCACGTGTAAAACAACCACAAAAGGGTGACTGTCACATGTAAACATCAGTGTAGTGTCTGACACGTGTAAAACAACAGGTGTAGTGACTGTCACATGTAGAACAGCAACAACAGGTGTTATGACTGTCATGTTAGAAATGTCATAACAGGTGTAGTGACTGTCACATGTAGAACAGCACAACAAGGTGTTAATGACTGTCATGTTTAGAAATGTCATAACAGGTGTAGTGACTGTCACATGTAGAACAGCAACAACAGGTGTTAATGACTGTCAGTTAGAAATGTCATAACAGGGTAGTGACTGTCACATGTAGAACAGCAAAACAGGTGTTATGCACATGTAAAACAACTACAAAAGGTGTAGTGACTGTCACCTGTAAAACGACCACAACAGGTGTAATGACTGTCACGTGTAGAACGACCAAAACAGGTGTAGTGACTGTCACGTGTAAAACAACCACAATAGGTGTAGTGACTGTCACGTGTAAATAACCACAAAAGGTGTAGTGACTGTCACTGTAAAACGACCACAATAGGTGTAGTGACTGTCATGTGTAGAACAGCCACAACAGGTGTAGTGACTGTCATGCGTAGAACTGCCACAACAGGTGTAGTGACTGTCACTTGTAAAACGACCAAAACAGGTGTAATGACTGTCACGTGTAGAACTGCCATAACAGGCGTAGTGACTGTCACGTGTAAAACAACAGGGTAGTGACTGTCACGTGTAGAACGACCACAACATGTGTAGTGACTGTCACGTGTAGAACTGCCACAACAGGCGTAGTGACTGTCACGTGTAGAAACAACATGTGTAGTGACTGTCATGTTTAGAACGACCACAACAGGTGTAGTGACTGTCACGTGTAGAACAACGGATGTAGTGACTGTCACATGTAGAACAGCAACAACAGGTGTATGACTGTCATGTTTAAAAATGTCATAAACAGGTGTAGTGACTGTCATGTGTAGAACGACACAACAGGTGTAGTGACTGTCACGTGTAGAACAACGGATGTAGTGACTGTCACATGTAGAACATCAGATGTAGTGTCTGACACGTGTAAAACAACAGGTGTAGTGACTGTCACATGTAGAACAGCAACAACAGGTGTTAATGACTGTCATGTTTAGAAATGTCATAACAGGTGTAGTGACTGTCACATGTAGAACAGCAACAACAGGTGTTAATGACTGTCATGTTTAGAAATGTCATAACAGGTGTAGTGACTGTCACATGTAGAACAGCAACAACAGGTGTTAATGACTGTCATGTTTAGAAATGTCATAACAGGCGTAGTGACTGTCACATGTAGAACAGCAACAACAGGTGTTAATGACTGTCATGTTTAGAAATGTCATAACATGTGTAGTGACTGTCACGTGTAGAACAACGGATGTAGTGACTGTCACATGTAGAACATCAGATGTAGTGTCTGACACGTGTAAAACAACAGGTGTAGTGACTGTCACATGTAGAACAGCAACAACAGGTGTTAATGACTGTCATATTTAGAAATGTCATAACAGGTGTAGTGACTGTCACATGTAGAACAGCAACAACAGGTGTTAATGACTGTCATGTTTAGAAATGTCATAACAGGCGTAGTGACTGTCACATGTAGAACAGCAACAACAGGTGTTAATGACTGTCATGTTTAAAAATGTCATAACAGGTGTAGTGACTGTCATGTGTAGAACGACCACAACAGGTGTAGTGACTGTCACGTGTAGAACAACGGATGTAGTGACTGTCACATGTAGAACATCAGATGTAGTGTCTGACACGTGTAAAACAACAGGTGTAGTGACTGTCACATGTAGAACAGCAACAACAGGTGTTAATGACTGTCATGCTTAGAAATGTCATAACAGGTGTAGTGACTGTCACATGTAGAACAGGAACAACAGGTGTTAATGACTGTCATGTTTAGAAATGTCATAACAGGTGTAGTGACTGTCACATGTAGAACAGCAACAACAGGTGTTAATGACTGTCATGTTTAGAAATGTCATAACAGGCGTAGAGACTGTCACATGTAGAACAGCAACAACAGGTGTTAATGACTGTCATGTTTAAAAATGTCATAACAGGTGTAGTGACTGTCACGTGTAGAACAACGGATGTAGTGACTGTTACATGTAGAACATCAGATGTAGTGACTGACACGTGTAAAACAACAGGTGTAGTGACTGTCACATGTAGAACAGCAACAACAGGTGTTAATGACTGTCACAGCCACAACACGTACAGCTTTGTAATTACACAACAAATACCACATCATGAAAAAATAAACATTCCAAGAGTAACATGGCGTA
>JAPXFY010000249.1:45000-70476 GCA_030674185.1 Monoplex corrugatus
CAATACTGAGAATATTAGATTATAAGAGCTGTGTAAAAATGTATAATCACAAACATATTCCTGTTTCAATACTGAGAATATTAGATTATAGAGCTGTGTAAAAATGTATAATTCACAAACATATTCCTGTTTCAATACTGAGAATATTAGATTATAAGAGCTGTGTAAAAATGTATAATCACAAACATATTCCTGTTTCAATACTGAGAATATTAGATTATAAGAGCTGTGTAAAAATGTATAATCACAAACATATTCCTGTTTCAATACTGAGAATATTAGACTTATAAGAGCTGTGTAAAAACAGAATAATTACAACAATTCTCAGTTCAATACTAGAATTAGATTAAGAGACTGTGTAAAAATACAGAATAATTACAAACTACTCCAAGTATCAATCTCAGGCAAGATTATAAGATGTTGTAAAAGACAGAAATAACACAAAACATACTCCAATATCCTATTGAAAATTATAGTTTAAATAAGAGATAGAACTATCCAAACATATATAAATATATTATAAACTATATTATAAATATATATATATATATATATAAATATATACGCACACACGTATATAATATAATATATATAATATATATATATATTATGTGTGTGTGTGTGTGTGTGTGTGTGTGTGTGTGTGTGTGTGTGCATGTGTGTGTGTGTGTGTGTGTGTGTGTGTGTGTGTGTGTGTGTGTGTGTGTGTGTGTGTGTGTGTGAGTACAGTGGTTCACTGTAACCTTAACAAGCATCAGCTGAAATCCATAAATATTACTGATAAGCAAAGGTAATGGTAGACTGACATAAAAAGTAAAAAGAATCCAATGTGAAAACAGGTTGTTGAGAAAGTCCTGTTCACACAAAGCCTGAATAAATACTGATTCTAGGCAATGTTGTGGTCCTGTGACCTTATCACCCTGACTTCTACATTTATAAACTTGTGATGTCTTGGTCTGTATCTTTAACTTCAACTGGGTAAAGATCCATCCACTGAAAGCTGAGATCATCTTGTTCACCTTCTTTTGTTTTGGGTTTTTTGGTTTGTTTGTTTTCTTTTTGTAGGCCTACTACACTGACCAAGGAGCCTTGGACAATTTTTCACAATGCATGTTGATGGGGATGATAATGATGACGCTATACAGTTCCATTCTGGACTGAGACCGTGTGACAAGGCTGTATTCTACGTTTTCTTTCATGATAGTAATACCATCTGGTGTCAACCGTACTTGAGAAATAGACATTTGAGCAACACTCTGACTGACACATTCATAAAATGGACAAAACTCAACCACCCCCGGTCTTCCAAATGAACCACCAGTACACTGGATAGAAGCCACAATGATAGTGACGAGACTGATTGGATTCCAAATGAACCACCAGCACACTGGATAGGAGCCACAATGATTCTGACAAATCTGATTGGATTCAAACCCACAACCTTCCAGTCGCTAGTCATTGTGTAAACCACATACATAGAGACTGGTTTATTGTCACTTTTTGGTCACACACACACACACACACACACACACACACACACACACACACACACACACACACACACACACACACCACACACACACACACACACAAAGCTAACAAAGCTAACTACTAACATAAAACAACAATTTGCAAGACGTCAATGTGTTTTAGCTACATTTTTTGATATAACGAAAGCATACGATCAAGTGTGGCACTCCGGATTGTTATTTAAATTTAAAAGTATTGGGCTGACAGGTCACATTTTTGACTATGTTAAGTGTTTCTTAGAAAACAGAGTATTTCAAACGAGGATTGAAAATGTATATTCCACGAAACGAATTCTTCAAATGGGTATCCCTCAGGGATCCGTTTTAGCTCCCCTTCTTTTCATGATATTAATGCATGACTTACCCAGTAAAGTATCTAAGCATGTAGTTTTAGCTCAATATGCTGACGATTTATGCATGTGGATGCAGGTAAATATGAAAAGGAAAACTCCTTTGCGCTGTATTAATTATACACGCAAATGCTACCAATTAGAACTTGATAAAATAGCGCGATACATGGTAGAAAATGGGTTACATCTATCCCTGGAAAAATCAAAAATAGTTTTATTTAATAATGGAGCTAACCCAGTAAATATTCCCACTTTCAAACTGGGAGATACTCTTCTTCAGTTTAATGAGTCAATTAAATTCTTAGGAGTTTTTCTTACGGCAAAATTATCTTGGAATCAGCAATTGAATAATTATTAACCAAAGCTCAAAAAAGTTTAAATTTCTTAAAAATAGTTCGCAAACAGGCATGGGATCAAGATTCATCAACACTTGTTCATCTTTGTAAATCGGTTGTTAGATCTAAATTAACCTATGCCCAAGAAATCTTCTTCAGTGCCCCGAAACACTTACTAAAAAAAACTGCAGAGCATAGATTGTAAAGGTTCCAAACTTGCACTGGGTCTTCCAATGCATGCTTCCTGTCTTCGCACATATAATGAAATCAAACTGTTGCCACTTGATGAGCAAAGGAAAGTCGCTTCTACTAAATTTTTGTTAAGACACACCACCGTAGAAAACATCTCCGAAACAGAAATTAAACTGAGATCATATACTGACTTTCCAAAAAGAGCTAAATCAATATCTTCACAGGTCACTCTTGCAACATACACATCTGACGTCATGAAAGGCTCAGGAATTGATCTACACGTAGATCATGTATCTATAAGACCTTCCTTTTCGCCAATACCCAGTTGGGAACTCCAAAGAGCACAATTTGACGTACATCACACTAATTTAAAAAAAGGAGACAATATAAACTTACTGGCAAGTCAGGTTAAATGTCATATAGACGGGTAGAAAGAAACTCTAGGGAGAGCTAGACAACAGAAGGTCTTCAGAGAAGTAACCCCCTTTAGACAAGTGTTTCGGCCCTGAATTCCTTACACTCTCGGGGGCCGGGCCACATCCAGGTCATGACTCCTGGATGCCCTTCTGCTGTTGTCTATTTTTTTTTTTTTTTTTTTCCCACGCCGGGGATCGAACCTGGGCGATTCTGCGCTTCAGAACTGCGGTACGCGGTTTTACCAATGTGCTAACGGGGCACACATCATCTGTAGGGAATTTAATCCTTATGAAGTTCACTTTTTTTGGTTCCTCCTTGCCCAGATCCAGCTTGAGCTCCTTTCTGCTGCCTCTGCCATCGCTTTAAGGGCTCTAGTCCTCTTCTTCCCAGAAATGGCGAGTTGTTTCATGAGATCATAAGCGGAGGTGCCCACAAACCCTCTTGCCCCGACCTCTATGGCGAAGATTTTGACCCGCAGACCTGCTTTCTTCAGGGTGCTGGCAAGACCGGCGTATTTTTCGGTCTTGTAGATATGTGCTTCTTCCATTCTGCTTTCGTATGGCACAGTGAGTTCTATCAGAATCACTTGTTTCGAGGAGTCAGAGTGGAGAGCGATGTCTGGTCTCATGCCTGTCTTGCTGATGACATCTGGGTAATTTCTCCACTCTGGGAGGTCTGCTGTACACTCCCAGTCGACTGCTCCATCCAGAAGACCCTTTGGCAATGTGCTGGTTGTCATAGCCCTTTCGGGCCAGACCTGTTTCCCTCCTGCTTTGTAGAACGTTGTCATAGTAATTGGTGCGTTTGGGGTCATGGTTTTTTCGCTAACCACATCTGTGATCACTTTCAGAACTTGGTTGTGCCTCCATGTATACCTTCCTTGGGCTAGCGCTACTTTGCAAGAGCTTAGGACATGTTCCACTGTTTGTTTCTTCTGACAGAGCGGACATGCTGGGTCGTCTGCTTTCCCCCATTTCACTAAGTTTGCATTCGAGGGGAGCAGGTCATATACAGATCTGAGGAGGAAGCTTATCCTTAGAGGAGCCATGTGCCACATATCGTTCCAGCTGAGACTTCTTTGGAGTGCACTGTCCCATGTTGTCCATTGCCCCTGTTGACCTTGCTGGACTGCCTTCTGCACTCTTTTGACATCTTCTTCTTCCTTCAACTCCTGTATGATCATGTCTCTTTTTTCCTTCCCTTTGGCTTTGGACCACCACTGCATTTTTGTTGCTCCCAGTCCCTGTCTGTTGGTTTGCGTGTGTCCAATTATTTCTTTGATGCTGAGGTTTCTCTTGGCATTGTTTACAGCCTCTTGGACTTTCCACTTTCTGCCAGTTCTCAGCTTTGGATGAACTGCTCTCACGATGTTGTCCTCCGATTCCTCCAGCATGCTCAACAGTCTTGCTTTTCCAACTTTGTATTCCTCCACTATGGATTTCAGAGGTAGCTTCAGCATTGCTTGACGACAGTAGAATGCAACATCAGTGAGACCAGGTGGGACACCGAGCCATTTTCTTGTGTATTTGTTGATTTTGGCTTCCATTGCTTCGACTGTGCTGGTGCAAATGTCATAGATTAGCAGTGGCCACAGCAGCTTTGGTATCAGCATGAACTGTAGACACCAGACTTTGTATTTGCCTGGCAGTCCGCAGTTATCTATTTTCTTCAGGCCTTCTTCTGATGTTTGCTTGGTTTCACATCCCCTTTGTGTGTCTTTCAGGGAGTCATCATACCATCTTCCGAGACTTTTTACTGGCTCTTCTGTGACAGTGGGGATGGCTTGGTTGGCTACCATGAATTTGACTGAATCTGCCACTTTTCCTTTCCGCAGTGAGAGACTTCGGGATTTCTTAGGTTTGAACCTCATTCTTGAAGAGGCCACCAGCTCATCCAGCTGCTTTAAGATTTGGTGTGTCTCTTCCTCATCCGTGGACAAGACTGTTGTGTCATCCATGAAAGCTTTCAGAGGAGGCATCTGGTATCCATCTCCCAGATTCACTGGACCTGAACTCTTCATTGCAGCTTTCAAGATGACTTCCATTGCCAACACGAACAGTATGGGAGAGATTGCACAGCCCATTGCAATGCCCACCTCTAGGTCTATCCAGTCCGTGGTGTATTCTTTGGTAGAGAACCGCATTGAGAACCCTTGGAAATACTTCCTCAGCATTGTTCGGATGTTTTCTGGGATGTGATACATTTCAAGAGCCAGCTGGATCATATCGTGTGGAACTGATCCATATGCATTCGCCAGATCAAGCCAAACTACGTCAATGTCTCTCTTCTCTGTTCTTGCTTTTTGGATGGCATCCCAAATCAACGTGGCATGTTCCAAGCATCCAGGCATTCCTGGTATGCCTCCCTTTTGGACTGACATATCCAGATACTTGTTTTCAGTCAGGTATTTTGTCAATCTTGCTGCCATAACAGAGAAGAAGATTTTCCCCTCGACGTTCAGAAGTGATATTGGCCTGAACTGATTGATGCTGCTGGAGTTCTGTTCCTTCGGAATGTACACTCCTTCAGCTCTCATCCATTGGTCGCTGATCTTCTGGTTCCTCCATGCTGATCGAATCATTTTGTGGAGCCACTCGAGCACTTTTGGGCATTTCTTGTAGAGCAGGTATGGTATTCCGTTTGGTCCAGGTGCTGACTTGGCTCTGGCTTTCTTTACTACGTTCTTCACTTCATCCAGTGTTGGTGGTTTGTTATTGAATTTTCCTTCTGGCGCTGCAGGCCAAACCAGATTTTGGATTTCAAGTGGTGCCTCGCGCTGAGAATCGGAATATGTTTCCCTGAGATGCTGCTCTAGGGTTTCCTTGCCCACTGTGAGAGTCCCTGATTTGGGTTGTTCAAACAGCTTTCTTGCAAAGTCAAAGGGATCTTTGAAGAAACGATCTTGAGTCTTCTTCTTTTTGCTCTTTCTTCGCCTTGCTGATTCCACTTTGCTGAGAGCATTGTGTTTGGCCTTCAGATCTTTCCAGAGTTCCAGGAGCCCTTGCTTCTCGAATTCTGAGGCAGTTTTCATTCGCTTTTTAAGCTTCCTTTTCTCCCTCCGGATGCTCTCCATCTGTTGCTGTCTTCTGGATTTCTGGGGAGGCGTTTTTGTCTTTGGCTGCTTCACTCCATAAGTGTCCCTGCAGATAGAGTATATGATGTCTCCGTATGTGTCAAGTTTGTGTTCCAGCGTACTGTTCCCTATTAGCGCATTCAGCTTAAGGACAAGTTCCTCATCTAATTTCTCCCATTGTTTTTTGCACCGGCAGGCGGCAAATTGAGTTTTCCACGTTTGGCGTTAAGAGCTTGTGCAAAATCCGCATCAGAACCGTCAGCGTGGATGTCCTTGGCACTATGGTTTAATTCCTGGCCTTGGTCATCCAACGTCTCACCTGCTATCGCAGTGCGCTGCTGCTGGTTCGTATGTGTCTTCAAACAGCCCATTTTTGTCCTGTGGATCTTCATGCCGCGTTTGGTGGTGAATCTCCTTCCACACGCACACGGAAATTCCAACTGGTCATTAATCATGGTCCGTTGTGCGTTTCCAGTCGTGATGGAGTCAGTGCCGATGGATTCATCATTCTCTCCCCCTTTCGGTGAATCCTGGGAGCATCTTTCATTTGGAAAACTCGTGGCATGTTATCAAAGGCAAGGTGGGAAGCCAACCCACAAAGCCCGCAGATCTAGTCTTTCCCAGTGTCCTTCGGTCTTTCCCGAATGTCCTCCGAACTATTCCCGGAAGTCAATGGACTGACCATGTGCAGGTAGAAAGAAACTCTAGGGAGAGCTAGACAACAGAAGGTCTTCAGAGAAGTAACCCCCTTTAGACAAGTGTTTCGGCCCTGAATTCCTTACACTCTCGGGGGGCCGGGCCACATCCAGGTCATGACTCCTGGATGCCCTTCTGCTGTTGTCTATTTTTTTTTTTTTTTTTTTTCCCACGCCGGGGATCGAACCTGGGCGATTCTGCGCTTCAGAACTGCGGTACGCGGTTTTACCAATGTGCTAACGGGGCACACATCATCTGTAGGGAATTTAATCCTTTAATCCTTAGACGACTTATATTCCGATCATTGGAAAATTTACACTGATGGATCAGTAACTGAAAGAAAAGCAGGCTCAGCGTTTTTAATACCTGCTCTCAAAATTGAAAAATCTTTCTACATAGGACTTGATAAATCTGTCTTTACAGCTGAACTCTTTGCAATATTAATGGCTTTAAACTTTATGATACTTCTTCCTAGGACAATTTTTCAAATACTTTTTTGCGTTGATTGAAACTCAGTACTTCAGGCTCTTGAATTATCAAAATTACAAACAGGATCAGAAATGATTCTGGAAATTAGTCACTTGATTCATAATTTATCTTTAAGAGGCACTGATATTACTTTCTGCTGGATACCTTCTCATAGTTCTTTTCGTTATAATGATAAAGTTGACAGGGCTGCCAAACGGGGAGCTAATAACTCTCCAGATTCAAACAATATCCAGCTTTCTCTCTCGTTGCACGAGAATTACACTTTAGTAGACAACTACGTCTGGAAGCAGTTCCAATTAAAACAGAAAAAGTATGATAAATGTCACATGAACTTTGAAGTTAGCAAAATACTCAAGCAGCTTCATGCCAGCAGAATTATACAATCCCTTATGTATAGATGGAAACTTGATGCATTCAAAACAAAATACACCAAGAACATAGTATGTCTGTGTGGAAAGAAGATAACACATAGTCATATTCTTTCTTGCGTTAAGGTAAAACGACATATTCCAACACTATCTATGAGTACAGTTTCTGATATATTTGCCTCATCATCATTACTGTATGAATTTTTTGTTAGCCTGTCAAAAAGTCCTATAGCAAATTACCTTTAAAATGTTATTTCACTTGTTCACTGTTATGGTTAGTCAATTATTAGTTTTATTCTTTTCTTCGTTTCTTCCAGATATTTATCAATTTTGTTTGTTAGTTTGTTTGCTTAAATCGTTATTTATGGTAACATTATTTGTTAGTTTTACCTTCCCCTCTTCAAAACAGTTGTTTTCTGGATCATCTTTTCTCAAGTTTAAAATTGACAATTTTCAAATATTCTCTTCACTCCTCCTCTTATCACCCCCTTTTTTTTCTTTTTTGTTGTTGTCTAAAATCACTTTAGTGAATAGACATTAAATCAAAGACCACCACACACACATACACACACACACACACACACACACACACACACACACACACACACACATACACACACACACACACACACACACACACACACACACACACATACACACACACACACACACACACACACACACACACACACACACACACACACACACACACACACATACACCTGTGCCCTGTTGATTTCAAACAATCTCAACAGCCAAGGAATGAATCCAAAGGTGGAAACAACATCAACAAGATAAAATGAAATCAAGACGAATCAAACCACTGTGAGTAAAAAACTAAATATAGTAAAATACAATAAAAATGACAAACTCACTATCACATCAATACTGAATTCTAAAAGCAGTGAGAATTACAATTACCTACATCACCCTGACTTTACAACTGAATTGGAAAAACAATCCTCAATACAGGCCTATATGTTACAGCTAAATTATAGCAAACAGCAGACTTCAGAACTGAACTGTAACCTCTCCCCCCACATCAAAACAAAGACCACCCCCTCCCCCCAAAAAAAATCGCAGCAGACCAGAAAAAGAAATTGGTGAAAATGTAAAGATACACCCTCTTCTAAACTTAGGACGATGAGGTAATACAAACCTCACAACTCTCAGGTCAGCTGTTTGATGGTGGACCTCATTCTTCTCCTCAATGCTTCAGCTTCCCCAAACTCTAAATAGTTTAGGTACCCACTCACAGCTGGGTGGAATGGAAGCCACCCCACAAATTTTCTCCAGCCATGGTTCAACACATGCACTCAACTTTGCAGACAGGCCCTACATCTCACACACAGACCAGATTTGAGATTAGTAAGAGACTTCAGAACTGAAGTTGGAGGGAGTAGGGGTAGGCTGGGGGAGAGATAGAAAAAGAAAGAACTGAACTTGGGGGGGGGGGGAGGGAGAGAATCAGACAAAGAGACACAGAAAGAGAGAGAGAGAGAGAAAGTGAGAGCGAGACAGCAAGAGAAAGAGAAAGAGAGAGAGAGCGAGAGAGAGCGAGAGCAAGAGAGCACGAGAAAGAGAGAAAGACAGAACTTTTAGAGAGAGAGAGATTAAACAAAACCCAAAACAGGAGTTTTAAAACTGATCTTAGAAAACAACATACTTTTACGCTGACAACTGAATTAGGGAAAACTACACAAGTCACAAGAATAATAACAACAATAATGACAACAACAACAATAATACCAGCAAGCTTAAGATATAGAAGCATGGGAAAAAAGAAATCCACAGCTGACTTCATGTAAACTCAACTTCTACACAAAACAAACAAACAAAGTGACTCACACTAGACATCAACATTTTTTAAAAAGCAGACGGTGCCACTGAATTAAAACAACAACAACAACAGCGAAACAAATTCAAAGACACTGACATAGCAGATTTCACAGTATCCTTGGTTGACATTTAACTTTGAACCAGATGGGTCGGGTCAGCAGGCTGTTGTCTCCATACTTTGTGACATGCACATCACGGACAGATACACATTTACTCCCAAGACGTGAGTATGCTGCTGTCTTCAGCTTGGACATTTGTTCCTCATCAGTTTCTGTGTCAGACTTGGGGAAAGAGATTGATCTCTCCAGAAATTTCAGAACACACCAGTCTCTCAAGGAGACTAGGGTGTCGATGGAAGAGCTGCTGATACGTCCATGAAACCACAATCTGTCCAGCTTTGGACACTGCTTGACTGTATCAATCAGAACACTATCAAAGTCGGTCTTGCTCTCGTCAAGCCAAATAAGGTATCTGAGAGTTTTAGAGTAGGCTGACAGTAGTTTCAGGAGCTCTTTCCTACTGTCATTCTCACTGGTGTCAGTAAATTTCATTATTTTGACATAATGAACTGGGACGATGGATGGCAATGCTGCTCGAGTTGCTTCACAGTTCACGCAATACCACACATATAGATACACTTTCAGATCCGGAAGGCACTGAGCAGCTGAGGCCACTTTGTAATGTCCTCTTGGAAATCACTGAAACGGCCATCAATGCCCAACTGTGCAAACTGAGTGTTCATGGATGTGGACAGTGTCTCTAGAAGTAGATCTGACAGATACAAAAGATTTACGTTGAGAAATTGTAAATTCTGGAATCTTCCAATGCATTCTACCACTTGTGGAATGGCATGGCTCAGATCAGATGTTTTCTGATTTGTTTTGACAGGTCCCAGCATTAGCGTTTTCAGACTGTCAGTAAAGGGGGCAACCTTCAATGCTTCCAAGATAACTGAACCCCCATCACTATACGACCAACTACAATAATGAATGACCAGATCCTCCAGTCCTTTAATTTTCTCTGACGTCAGACAGTTCCTGATTAACTGACTGATATCATTCAGCACTGACTTCCCAGGACACACACTGAGAGCTCTTTTACAATGAATGGAAAATATTTCAACTGAAAGTCAGTTACAGCTTCATCCAAAATCTTTAAAGACTTATTGCTGAAGCTCAGACCCTGAAGATCGTATATCTCAAGTTCCATTTTCTGAATCTGATGGCTGTGGGACTGTAGCACGGACATTTCTGTGGAGCTCAATTTCATTTTGTCAGTTCTACGCTCACACTCTCGATTTCCCACATGGATGGCCGCGGAATGCCACAAGATGGACTCTGTCTTACAGACATTGTAGACAGTCCAACAGGTCACAGCTAATGCTAGTCTGTCCCGTTCTTCCAAGTAGGACACGATCATGGTCCAAACTAGTTGTGGTAACTGTGAGAAGTCAGGCTTCTGATTTTCAGTAATTGATGATTCCATGAGTTCATATTCATCCTGGTTTATATTTGTTACATCATTGTTTTGCCTTCACAACCATCACTGACATTTTCACCTGGCACACAACGTCTCTTTTGGAGAGTTACCATCTCTGGCACGGAGTCATTACGGTGCTTATTTCCAGGAAGACGCGGGAGTGCCATCTCTGCTATCGAGATGTTCTGTTTTCCTGTATGACGTGTCACAACCATCCAGTTGAGCCAAGTCACTGGGCCTATGAGATTCTGGTACCTGAAAAGGTAAATCAATAAACGAATAAATAAAATAAATATTTAATTATTATGATATGATTGGAGTATTTCAGTTCGTAGGGACAAAAACATTGTGTCGTTAGATGGACGACTCCACGGCACATGCCTGAGCATAGTGGTATGGAAACTCATTCTTTTGGCCATGCAACACATTTCACCTTCACTGTGATAGACACACTCACAGGCAAGTTCTCAAATTCACTGACCGGCCACAACATTTCAGTCTTCTCTCCTAATGCCTCCTGAGGAGACTAAAGATTTGTGAGTGGCTGAAAATTTCTTCATCCCTTTGAAGGCTAATTCAGAAAACCATCTTCATGCTATGATATCATTACTGTCATAGACTGAACAACGGATTAAAGTAAAAGCAATGTACTTTTAGAGATTAGATATATGTTGATGACAACCTGATTGCTTTGGGTATTCAGGGGGAAATTCTTGCATGAGGATTTCAGCAAGTTTTGAGTGAGGTTTAATGAGATCTTAACCTGTGCCTTTTTCTGTGTTATGATCTGAACTTCCTTATGGTCACAACTGAGAAAAAAACAACAACAAACAAACAAACAAAAAAAACATCAAACCTGCTGCGCGCTCTACTAGAGCGAACTCTACGTACTCTATATATCGCAAAAATTGTCATAAAATTAGTAATATGTGAAAGGGAAATCATTTACCTGTGTATCAGGTTACACCCCCCCCCCCCCACACCAGGTGAGAGATTCACAATAATGAGTAAAAACGAAACTGTTTGCGATTTGATCATCACTGAATTGAATGCATGAAGCCCTTGTACTTCTGCTTTGGCAAATGGAGGGTGCAGGAATTCAATAAGTTCCCAGCAAAGTCTGTTAAAAGCACATAACCATGGAGGGTGCAGGAATTCAATAAGTTCCAAGCAAAGTCTGTTAAAAGCACATAACCATTTGTCATGAAAATGATCCTCGCATGTGGGAATCATGGAATTACTATTAACTTATTAAGCAAAACCCACAAAATAAAAATAACAATTCTCTCAAAAATTAGTGTAATTTCGTTTGGCTTAGCCACAAGAGTGATGTGAGGCTTACAGTATGCGCAGTCTGCCATGAAACTCAGCTTCTGCTTTCTGTCATGAACACTACATTATGTCCTACGTTTTTCATGCAGACTGACAATCTGGCTTTCTTGCACTAACCGCTTTTGATTAGTCGTTTTATTGATACTGCTTTCTGCTTTTTGCACCATGAAATATCAAACGCTCAATGGACTGGCATGAAGGTCCCTTGCTTGTTTTCTCATTTCATATATTGACATGCCCGTTGCTTGATTTTTTTTAAATTTCATATATTGGCATGTCCATTGGTTGTTTTTTTCATTTCATGTATTGGCATATGACGAGTCCAGGAGATAATACCAAAAATCAGATTGACTACATCCTGATCAACAACAGATTTAGAAATTCTTTACTGTCAGCAAAAACACTACCAGGCACAGACTGCAACAGTGACCACAATCCTGTAGTGGGAAGGTTTAGGCTGAAATTAAGGAAAAGGAAACAGACCAAAAGCAACATCAAACTGAACCTTAGACTCTTAAGACAGATGAAATGATACGTCAAAATTTTAATGTAGGCCTACATATTCAAAACAAATTCAGTCCTCTGGAAGACATTGGTGACAGGGAAGGAACAATGGACAAAGTTGAGAAATTCAATAAATGAAGCTTGTGAAGAAATCCCTAAGGCAGATAGAAAAGCAAAAAAGAGCTGGATGACTAATGAAATTTTGGGCTTGATGGAGGAGAGGAGGAAGGCAAAGAGAAACGATGAGATAAACAGGTAGATAAACAACGAAATCAGGAAGCTTGGCTGAAAACAAAATGCAAAGAAATAGAAGACCAAAACAAAACGGATCCTCAGGGTATGTACAGACGAATTGAAGAAATTGTCCACAGGAAAAATACATGCACATCAACTGGTTGCTTAAAATCGAAAGATGGCATGCTTATCATGAAAAAAGACAAAATATTAGACAGATGGGGAGAGTACATTAAAGACCTTTTTGAGGATGACCGAAACGAAGAACACATTATAAAAAAGAACTTTTCAAGGACCACCCATAATGAAAAATGAAGTTAGAGCAGCACTGAAAAAGGTGAAACCAGGAAAAGCCCCAGGACCAGACAACATTACTACAGAGATGATTGAAGCCCTGGAGGAATTTGGCATAGAAAAAATAACAGTCCTTCTAAATGAAATTTACGACACTGGAAAAATCCCCAAAGATATGTCAAAATCAATTTTCATTGCACTTCCAGTGAAGACTGTGGCAATAGAATGCGAACTCCATCGCACAATCAGTTTGATGAGTCATGTAACAAAACTCCTGTTAAGAATAATCATGATGAGGAGAAGGAATACAATCAAAAGAGAAATAGCAGAAGAACAGTGTGGATTTGTGGAAGGAAAAGTAACTATTAATGCCATATACATCCTAAGAACTACCATAGAGAGGTCAATTGAGATGAATAACGATTTGTATGTATGCTTCGTTGACTATACTAAGGCTTTCGATCTTGTAAGACACGAAGAACTGATCAACCAACAGGAGAGACTCAATGTTGATGAAAAAGATCTACGAATAATCAGAAATATGTACTGGGAACAAACAGCTGCAATGAGAATAGAAAACAATATAAAGCTCTTTCCAAAACATCAAAAGAGGAGTCAGACAGGGTTGTGTTGTTATGATTTATTTCAATTTTCCAAAGATTCCAATCAGCCCACTGATTTCATCTGCAATGATCCAGTCTGCCAATGTTCACACAAAAACGAGGCTATTAAGTATTATAGAGAAAGGCAACTCTTGCTTCCCATAGGCCTGTCAGTGAAGGGAGTCTGTGCGATACAATCAAGTGTTTACAGATCAACGACCTTTCGCCCAATTTGTCCATTTTGGTCGAACGGTTAGAAGCTTATCATTAAGTACGGAAACCAGGAAAATAATACAACATACGTACTATCGACATAAAGGGAGGGGGAGGGGAAGAGAATGTGTGTGCTATTTGCATGGAAATTTGACAGACAGCAAATTTGATGCATCACTTAAGAAGATGATATGTCTAAGAAACTAGTTCAAAAGATGAAGACACTACCTGACAATTTTCTCACATCACCTTCACATTGTCTCTCAAGACATAAATTTCAGTTAGGGTGGATTGAATATTTTCAATCAAAGTGTTTCCCATCACAATAAACTGCTGAAGCAAGAAAACACACACACACACACACACACACACACACACACACACACACACACACACACACACACACACACACACACACACACACACACACTGCACACACACACACACACACACAACACAACACACACACACACTGTACACACACACACACACACTGTACACACACACAAAAGAGATGTAAGACTTAAAATTATACAACAACAAATAGAAAATTCGATTAAAAACAACAACAAAACAAAACACACATACACATCAACCAATCAACAAACACACACACACACACCACACACACACACACACACACACACACACACACACACACACACACCACACACACACACCACACACACACACACACACACACACACTTCTTGTTGTTGTTATTGTTTTTGTCATTGTTCTTGTTGTTTCTGTTGTCAGTGTACTGCAGTGTCCTTTGTCGTTGGTCCTTTTGCTTTCATTTTGTCTTTTTGTTTGTTTATTCATTTTACTTTCATCCTATTTGTTTTGCCATTTCTTTTTCATTTTGTTTGTTTGTTTTCTTTTCTGCCCAGTAAACTCATTCTCCCAATCTTCGCACTTTTCATACCATCTGTATGTCTTCTATTCTATAGACAATTTCACTGTTTTATTTAGGACATTATGTTTGTGTTGATATATCTCGCTTTTTTCTTACTAGTGTTTGTGTATGTGTTTGTAACTGTACTAAGCACTCAATGACTGAGTCTGCTTTACTTTTGTTCGAGTCTTTTTTCCAGTTCCTTTCAGCTGCCATGGATCTTGGTGCTAAGGGGTGTTGTTAAGTAGTAGCTGTAATTACAACCAGCTGTCTGTCTGATTAGAAAATAGATGCCCTTGACTAAGGACTCTGTCTGATGTGGAATGACATAGGCTGTGGCTGAACAGGCTGATTCCTGAGTAACAGTGCTTGGCACAGCTGAGGCACATGAAGGCTGATGGCTGTGGCTGGCTGGTTGCTACTGTTGCTGTATTCTCTTTTCTATCATCTGATCACATCTGTAGTCGTCCCTATGCTGCAGCAGTGGACGCCCTATTTATACAAGATATGTTTTGGACGTGGTCATAGTGCATGCAGCAGCATGGCTAAGCCAGCAAGTCGTTGTTGTCTGAACAGACATACATGCTTGGCATGCTGGCCTGGGTTCAGCACATACTTGTTTTGCACACAGTCTTCTGGGAAATGTCCAGGACCCAGCGCAAGCACTGTCTATCTTTTCCTTATAACGATCATACGAAATAAGCTTTCCACCCACGAAAATGCACTATGTAGGAAAACAACCTGAGTACATTCGTCGGCTATTCTCTGCCAATGTTGCTTCCCTTTACCATGTTTTTCTTTTTTGTCTATATGGTCAAGCCACATCTGATGGTAAACGTGGCATTTTTTTCCAGTTCGTGCTTGCTACCATGAAGCTTGGTGGTCAGAGGTGTTGCACTCGGTCAATGTTCCTGTCACTCTACTTGATAGAGGTGACATCGCTGCACTAATGTTCAGCTGTCTGGTCTTCTTGTCCACAGAAGGCAGTGTGATGAAGGCGTCACCCTTCTCCATAAAATATTGTTAGATGTATTTATGTGTATTTATTCACAGGTTTATATTTCACGCTATAATTTTCACGTTTGCTTTTCTGGAATGGTTCATTAATTGTATTTTAATACAAACTGATGTCATAACGCATTATTTTCTTGATTGTTGTTTCTTTGAATATGTGTTTCATTTTTTTTCATTTACTTTTTCATTTACCAGTTTATATAATTCAGTTCATGAGTTTCGGTTTTATATGTTTGATATGTAAAATAGCTCTTTGTCCTTAAACCTACTGGAAAACTGGTAACATAATACATCATTTTTGTTTGTTTGTTTGTTTGTTTTTCTCTCTCTCTCCCTCTCTCTCTCTCTCCGTGTGTGTGTGTGTGTGTGTGTGTGTTGGTGTGTGTGTGTGCGCGCGTGCGCGCGCGCGCGCGCGTGTTTGTGTGTGTGTGTGTGTGTGTGTGTGTGTGTTTCAGTTCACCTGTTTATACTTCTGTTCTGGTTTCATCACTTGTGTTTTTGTGATTCACTGTCAGTTTTATCAATTTATGATTCACTGTTTTACCAGTGTATGATTCACTGTTTTACCAGTGTATGATTCACAGTCTTACCAGTGTATGTTTCATCGTTTTACCAGTGTATGATTCACTGTCTTACCAGTGTATGATTGACTGTTTTAACAGTTTGTGATTCACTGTCTTACCAGTGCATGATTCACTGTCTTACCAGTGTATGATACATTGTTTTGCCAGTGTATGATTCATTGTTTTACCAGTGTATGATTCACTGTTTTAGCGGTGTATGATTCACTGTCTTACCAGTGTATGTTTCATTGTTTTACCACTGTATGATTCACTGTTTTAACAGTGTATGATTCACTGTCTTACCAGTGTATGATTGACTGTTTTAACAGTTTGTGATTGACTGTTTTACCAGTGTATGATTCACTGTCTTACCAGTGTATGTTTCATTGTTTTACCAGTGTATGATTCACTGTCTTACCAGTGTATGATTCACTGTCTTACCAGTGTATGATTGACTGTTTTAACAGTTTGTGATTCACTGTCTTACCAGTGCATAATTCACTGTCTTACCAGTATATGATTCATTGTTTTGCCAGTGTATGATTCATTGTTTTACCAGTGTATGATTCACTGTTTTGCGGTGTATGATTCACTGTTTTAACAGTTTGTGATTCACTGTCTTACCAGTGTATGATTTACTGTCTTACCAGTGTATGATTCACTGTTTTATCAGTGTATAATTCACTGTTTTACCAGTGTATGATTCACTGTCTTACCAGTGTATGATTCATTGTCTTACCAGTATATGATTCACTGTTTTACCAGTGTATGATTCACTGTTTTACCAGTTTATTATTAATTGTTTTGCCAGTTTATGATTCATTGTTTACCAGTTTACGATTCATTATTTTACCAGTTTACGATTTATTGTTTTTCCAGTTTATGATCTACTGTTTTACCAGTTTACGATTCATTATTTTACCAGTTTACGATTCATTGTTTTGCTAGTTTATGTTTCATTGTTATACCAGTTTACGATTCATTGTTTTACCAGTTTAGACTTCGTTGTTATAACACTTCGTGATTCTCTGTTTTACCAGTTATGATTCATTGTTTTACCAGTTTATGATTCATTGTTTTACCAGTTTATGATTCTCCGTTTTACTAGTTTATGATTCACAGCGTTTAGTCCATTACGTTGTTCCTGTAGGATTTTTTAAGGCAATTCACGTTTGTGCGTTTGTTTTCTTTCTTTGTGTTTTTGCCTTGTTTTGTTTTACAACTTGTATTTAAACACGTTCTTTATTATACACATACACAAACACGCACACACACACACGCACACATACACATACACACACACGCACGCACACACACTTACACCCCCCCCCCCACACACACACATACACACATACACTTATACACACACACACACACACATACGCATACAAACATACTCACAAACATACTCACATACATACATACATACATACATACATACGCTTACATACATACACACATGCACACACACACACACACACGCACACACACAGATGCACACATACACACATACACACACACACACACACACACACACACACCACACACACACAAGCGCGAGCACGCACGTGCTACATATACACACACGCACACACACACGGATACACACACATGCACGCACACACACACATATACACACACGCACAAACATACACACACGCGCGCTCGCGCACACACACATACACGCATACTTACACACACATACATACGCAAAATATACACACATATACACACACACAAGCACACACGTACATACACACATACACACACACATATACACATACTTACACACATACATGCATGCATGCACACACGTACTTACACACATACATGCATACATATACATACACGCACAACATACATACATACATACATACATACATACTACATACATAAACACATACACACATACACACACATACACACACATACATACACACATACACACATACTTACACACATACATACACACACACATGCATACATACTTTCACACACACGCACACACACACACACACACACACACACACACACACACACACACACACACACACACACACACCCCACACTCAAACACACACACACACACACGTCTAATAGCACTTATAGTGAAAAGACGTTAAATCAAGCAACAAACACACACACATACATGTACACACATACTTTCACACATGCACCCACACATCCACACCCCCCCCCCCCACACACACACACACTTCACTAAGTATAAACTGCCCACGGCCTGCACGTGGCGTCGCATGAATCGCTAATTCCTGGTCAGCCATGACTCGATGGATAAAAATGGGAACACTTCAGCTGTGAAACTATCCATGAGTGTTTGTGATAATTTGTTTGATAATGAATGGAGGTAAAAGCTAAAAGCTCAATACGATATTTATGCCAATGAAGGATAAAGACAATAGTAATGTATAGTATATAACAAGAAGAAAATGTAAACATCCACTAAAAAAAAAAAAAAAAAAAAGGGGGGGGGGGGGGGGGGGAGAGGAAAAAAGAAAAGAAAAAATAAGAGAAGAAAAAGAAGTGAACTGATTGAAATGATTGGTCGAAAGAAAAACTAGTCTCTTCAATAAATACACAAAAATGATTTTGGAAAAAAATGTGAATGCAATTTCAGAAAACATGTTTCATGGCTTTAAAGTTGGTGATTGGTTCTAGCATTTTATAGCTTACTTGAAATGGACATGATGACAGATTGTTTATCATATGACAAAGAAGGTTGTAACTACAGAAAAAAATGCTAATCGCACTGAAAATAGTAAAACAAATAACACAGCAGCTGGACCAGACAATATTGTTGGGTAAATGTTGAGAAAGGTCAAGGGAACGAGTGATTTGACTTCTTTGTCAAGCTGTTCAACACATCCCTTTACTGTTGTTATCCCAGGCAGCAGGTCTGACAAGTTCTAAACAGAACGAGACACGTCACCCACTTTGAAAGTATCAGGCTTTCCTATTGAAGGACTTAAATACTGACACAGCAGCCCACATGTTTTTCTGGACTGATAGCCAGCCAGGTGTTCTGGACTGATAACCAGCCAGGTGTTCTGGACTGATAGCCAGCCAGGTGTTCTGGACTGATAGCCAGCCAGGTCTTGTGGACTGATAGCCAGCCAGGTGTTCTGGACTGATAGCCAGCCAGGTCTTGTGGACTGATAGCCAGCCAGGTCTTGTGGACTGATAGCCAGCCAGGTGTTCTGGACTGATAGCCAGCCAGGTCTTGTGGACTGATAGCCAGCCAGGTGTTCTGGACTGATAACCAGCCAGGTGTTCTGGACTGATAGCCAACCAGGTGTTCTGGACTGATAGCCAGCCAGGTGTTCTGGACTGATAGCCAGCCAGGTGTTCTGGACTGATAGCCAGCCAGGTATTGTGGACTGATAGCCAGCCAGGTCTTGTGGACTGATAGCCAGCCAGGTCTTGTGGACTGATAGCCAGCCAGGTGTTCTGGACTGATACCCAGCCACGTGCTCTGGACAGATAGCCAGCCAGGTGTTCTGGACTGATAGCCAGCCAGGTGTTCTGGACTGATAGCCAGCCAGGTGTTCTGGACTGATAGCCAGCCAGGTATTGTGGACTGATAGCCAGCCAGGTCTTGTGGACTGATAGCCAGCCAGATGTTGTGGACTGATAGCCAGCCAGGTGTTCTGGACTGATAGCCAGCCAGGTCAGCTAGGTCTTGTGGACTGATAGCCAGCCAGGTGTTCTGGACTGATAGCCAGCCAGGTGTTCTGGACTGATAGCCAGCCAGGTGCTCTGGACCAATAGCCAGCCAGGTGTTCTGGACTGATAGCCAGCCAGGTCTTGTGGACTGATAGCCAGCCAGGTGTTCTGGACTGATAACCAGCCAGGTCTTGTGGACTGATAGCCAGCCAGGTGTTCTGGACCAATAACCAGCCAGGTCTTGTGGACTGATAGCCAGCCAGGTCTTGTGGACTGATAGCCAGCCAGGTGTTCTGGACTGATAACCAGCCAGGTGTTCTGGACTGATAGCCAACCAGGTGTTCTGGACTGATAGCCAGCCAGGTCTTGTGGACTGAAAGCCAGCCTTCAACAATCTTTCTTCTTCTTCTTCTTCATCTTTTTCTTCTTCTTCGTCTTTTTCTTTTTCTTCTTCTTCTTCTTTTGTGCTGTTGTCCTCTAAGGGTTTTTTGTTTTGCTTCACTTTGCATTTTAGACCCTACAGTTTATTTTGTTGATTTAATGGTCTGTTTTGTCTTTTGTGTCTCGTTGTTTATGTTTGGTGTTACCTTTGCAAGGGAAACATCACTTCTTTTCCCTGTCTTGGGGTTATGACGATCTGTTTACATTTGCCTTAACTTGTGGGTGGTCCGTGGTAGTCATTGTCATTTTTAAACATTCAGTAAGTTGTTTGACACAGACATATGTGCAGATAAATTGGCGCAATCTTTATACCTCATTTGTTTAGCAATGGGGGCACAAACAAACCCAACAACTAGAGAAAAATATCATTGTGTGATGCCAACAGTTCAATAAACTTCAGCTTAATGATGACAAGACAGAAGCTATCCTCATTGGCACCCGTCAGAAACTTTCTCAGCTGCCTCCTCTTTCTCTCCCATTATGTAACACATCAGTCCCAATTTCTGATTCAGCTAAAAACCTTGGTGTCTGCATTGACTCTACCCTCTCCATGAACAACTTTGTTTCTCAAACTGCCAGATCTTGCTACTATCACCTCCATCGTATAAGCCTGATCAGGAAGTATCTCTTTGTCGAAACAACTGCAAAACTCGTTCTCTCCTTCATAATGTCTCGCATTGACTATTGCAATTCACTCCTGTCTGGTCTTCCTGCCTCCACCATTCACATCCTGCAGCGCATTCAAAACAATGCTGCACGCCTTGTACTAAAAAAAAAAAAACTGACCACATATCTCCTCTCCTGGCAAAACTTCACTGGCTCCCTGTATCAAAGCGCATACAGTACAAACTAGACACCATGTGCTACAAAAGCCTCAATAACGCAGCCCCCGATTACCTGTCAAGCCTACTTGAGATCTATGTTCCCCCACGTATCCTCTGCTCTGCCTCCGATCCTCTGACTTTTCGCTTTCCATGCACTAAGCTCAATACCTATGGTCCACGAGCCTTCTCTGTTTCTGGTCCACTTTCCTGGAACAAACTTCCTCTCTCAGTCCGTCAGCAACCTACTTTTGTCTTCTTCAAGTCCGCTCTCAAAACTCACCTTTTCTCCTCTGCATAAAATCCTGACCTCAGGGATCCGTTTTAGCTCCCCTTCTTTTCATGATATTAATGCATGACTTACCCAGTAAAGTATCTAAGCATGTAGTTTTAGCTCAATATGCTGACGATTTATGCATGTGGATGCAGGTAAATATGAAAAGGAAAACTCCTTTGCGCTGTATTAATTATACACGCAAATGCTACCAATTAGAACTTGATAAAATAGCGCGATACATGGTAGAAAATGGGTTACATCTATCCCTGGAAAAATCAAAAATAGTTTTATTTAATAATGGAGCTAACCCAGTAAATATTCCCACTTTCAAACTGGGAGATACTCTTCTTCAGTTTAATGAGTCAATTAAATTCTTAGGAGTTTTTCTTACGGCAAAATTATCTTGGAATCAGCAATTGAATAATTATTAACCAAAGCTCAAAAAAGTTTAAATTTCTTAAAAATAGTTCGCAAACAGGCATGGGATCAAGATTCATCAACACTTGTTCATCTTTGTAAATCGGTTGTTAGATCTAAATTAACCTATGCCCAAGAAATCTTCTTCAGTGCCCCGAAACACTTACTAAAAAAACTGCAGAGCATAGATTGTAAAGGTTCCAAACTTGCACTGGGTCTTCCAATGCATGCTTCCTGTCTTCGCACATATAATGAAATCAAACTGTTGCCACTTGATGAGCAAAGGAAAGTCGCTTCTACTAAATTTTTGTTAAGACACACCACCGTAGAAAACATCTCCGAAACAGAAATTAAACTGAGATCATATACTGACTTTCCAAAAAGAGCTAAATCAATATCTTCACAGGTCACTCTTGCAACATACACATCTGACGTCATGAAAGGCTCAG
Source organism: Monoplex corrugatus (assembly GCA_030674185.1). NCBI lineage: Eukaryota > Metazoa > Mollusca > Gastropoda > Littorinimorpha > Ranellidae > Monoplex > Monoplex corrugatus. The sequence goes on from JAPXFY010000249.1 coordinate 67,511, forward strand.
GAATTGATCTACACGTAGATCATGTATCTATAAGACCTTCCTTTTCGCCAATACCCAGTTGGGAACTCCAAAGAGCACAATTTGACGTACATCACACTAATTTAAAAAAAGGAGACAATATAAACTTACTGGCAAGTCAGGTTAAATGTCATATAGACGACTTATATTCCGATCATTGGAAAATTTACACTGATGGATCAGTAACTGAAAGAAAAGCAGGCTCAGCGTTTTTAATACCTGCTCTCAAAATTGAAAAATCTTTCTACATAGGACTTGATAAATCTGTCTTTACAGCTGAACTCTTTGCAATATTAATGGCTTTAAACTTTATGATACTTCTTCCTAGGACAATTTTTCAAATACTTTTTTGCGTTGATTGAAACTCAGTACTTCAGGCTCTTGAATTATCAAAATTACAAACAGGATCAGAAATGATTCTGGAAATTAGTCACTTGATTCATAATTTATCTTTAAGAGGCACTGATATTACTTTCTGCTGGATACCTTCTCATAGTTCTTTTCGTTATAATGATAAAGTTGACAGGGCTGCCAAACGGGGAGCTAATAACTCTCCAGATTCAAACAATATCCAGCTTTCTCTCTCGTTGCACGAGAATTACACTTTAGTAGACAACTACGTCTGGAAGCAGTTCCAATTAAAACAGAAAAAGTATGATAAATGTCACATGAACTTTGAAGTTAGCAAAATACTCAAGCAGCTTCATGCCAGCAGAATTATACAATCCCTTATGTATAGATGGAAACTTGATGCATTCAAAACAAAATACACCAAGAACATAGTATGTCTGTGTGGAAAGAAGATAACACATAGTCATATTCTTTCTTGCGTTAAGGTAAAACGACATATTCCAACACTATCTATGAGTACAGTTTCTGATATATTTGCCTCATCATCATTACTGTATGAATTTTTTGTTAGCCTGTCAAAAAGTCCTATAGCAAATTACCTTTAAAATGTTATTTCACTTGTTCACTGTTATGGTTAGTCAATTATTAGTTTTATTCTTTTCTTCGTTTCTTCCAGATATTTATCAATTTTGTTTGTTAGTTTGTTTGCTTAAATCGTTATTTATGGTAACATTATTTGTTAGTTTTACCTTCCCCTCTTCAAAACAGTTGTTTTCTGGATCATCTTTTCTCAAGTTTAAAATTGACAATTTTCAAATATTCTCTTCACTCCTCCTCTTATCACCCCCTTTTTTTTCTTTTTTGTTGTTGTCTAAAATCACTTTAGTGAATAGACATTAAATCAAAGACCACCACAACACACACACAACACACACACACACACACACACACACACACACACACAACACACACACACACACACACACACACACACACACACCACACAACACACACACACACACCACACACACACACACACACACACACACACACACACACACACACACACATACACCTGTGCCCTGTTGATTTCAAACAATCTCAACAGCCAAGGAATGAATCCAAAGGTGGAAACAACATCAACAAGATAAAATGAAATCAAGACGAATCAAACCACTGTGAGTAAAAAACTAAATATAGTAAAATACAATAAAAATGACAAACTCACTATCACATCAATACTGAATTCTAAAAGCAGTGAGAATTACAATTACCTACATCACCCTGACTTTACAACTGAATTGGAAAAACAATCCTCAATACAGGCCTATATGTTACAGCTAAATTATAGCAAACAGCAGACTTCAGAACTGAACTGTAACCTCTCCCCCCACATCAAAACAAAGACCACCCCCTCCCCCAAAAAAAAATCGCAGCAGACCAGAAAAAGAAATTGGTGAAAATGTAAAGATACACCCTCTTCTAAACTTAGGACGATGAGGTAATACAAACCTCACAACTCTCAGGTCAGCTGTTTGATGGTGGACCTCATTCTTCTCCTCAATGCTTCAGCTTCCCCAAACTCTAAATAGTTTAGGTACCCACTCACAGCTGGGTGGAATGGAAGCCACCCCACAAATTTTCTCCAGCCATGGTTCAACACATGCACTCAACTTTGCAGACAGGCCCTACATCTCACACACAGACCAGATTTGAGATTAGTAAGAGACTTCAGAACTGAAGTTGGAGGGAGTAGGGGTAGGCTGGGGAGAGATAGAAAAAGAAAGAACTGAACTTGGGGGGGGGGGGAGGGAGAGAATCAGACAAAGAGACACAGAAAGAGAGAGAGAGAGAAAGTGAGAGCGAGACAGCAAGAGAAAGAGAAAGAGAGAGAGAGCGAGAGAGAGCGAGAGCAAGAGAGCACGAGAAAGAGAGAAAGACAGAACTTTTAGAGAGAGAGATTAAACAAAACCCAAAACAGGAGTTTTAAAACTGATCTTAGAAAACAACATACTTTTACGCTGACAACTGAATTAGGGAAAACTACACAAGTCACAAGAATAATAACAACAATAATGACAACAACAACAATAATACCAGCAAGCTTAAGATATAGAAGCATGGGAAAAAAGAAATCCACAGCTGACTTCATGTAAACTCAACTTCTACACAAAACAAACAAACAAAGTGACTCACACTAGACATCAACATTTTTTAAAAAGCAGACGGTGCCACTGAATTAAAACAACAACAACAACAGCGAAACAAATTCAAAGACACTGACATAGCAGATTTCACAGTATCCTTGGTTGACATTTAACTTTGAACCAGATGGGTCGGGTCAGCAGGCTGTTGTCTCCATACTTTGTGACATGCACATCACGGACAGATACACATTTACTCCCAAGACGTGAGTATGCTGCTGTCTTCAGCTTGGACATTTGTTCCTCATCAGTTTCTGTGTCAGACTTGGGGAAAGAGAAATTTATCTCTCCAGAAATTTTTAGAACACACCGTCTCTCAAAGGGGACTAGGGTGTCGATGGAAGAGCTGTGATACGTCCCTGAAACCCAATCTGTCCAGCTTTGGACATGCTT
>JAPXFY010002497.1:15000-26979 GCA_030674185.1 Monoplex corrugatus
CTTGCTCCCTCTCTCTCCCCTGCTACTTCCACATCTTGCTCCCTCTCTCTCCCCTCACTTCACATCTTGCTCCCTTCTCTTCCCTGCTACTTCCACATCTTGCCCTCTCTCCCCGCTACTTCCACATCTTTCCCTCTCTCTCCCCTGCTACTCACATCTTCTCCCTCTCTCTCCCCCTGCTACTTCCCATCTTGCTCCTCTTCTCCCCCTGCTACTTCCACATCTTGTCCTCCTCCCCTGCTACTCCACATCTGCTCCCTCTCTCTCCCCCTGTACTTCCACATCTTGCCCCTCTCTCTCCCCTGCTACTTCCACATCTTGTCCTCTCTCCCCTCTCCCCCTCGCTACTTCCACATCTTGTCCCTCTCTCTCCCTGCTACTTCCACATCTTGTCCCTCTCTCCCCCTCTACTTCCACATCTTGTCCCTCTCCTCCCCTGCTACTCACATCTTGTCCTCTCTCTCCCCCTGCTACTTCACATCTTCCCTCTCTCCCCTGCTACTTCCACATCTTCTCCCTCTCTCTCCCCTGCACTTCACATCCCTTCTGACTCCTCTCTCTCTCCTGCTTTACTCTCTCCTTTCCTCACTCTCTTCCCTCTGCACTCACATCTTCTCCCTCTCTCCCCGCTACTTCCACATCTTCCTCTCCCCCTGCTACTTCCACATCTTGCTCCCTCTCTCCCCCGCTACTTCCACATCTTTCCGCTACTATCCCTCTCCCCCTCACTTCACATCTCTCCTTCTCTCCCCCGCTACTTCACACTTTCTCCCCTCACACCCCCTCCTCCTTACTCACATCTCTCCTCTCTCCCCTCTACTCACATCTTCCTCTCCTCCCTCTACTTCCTTGCTCCTCTCTCTCCCCGCATCCACATCTGTCCCTCTCCTCCCCCCACTCATCCCCCTCCTGCTCCTCTTCCTCCCTCTACTTCCACATCTTGCTCTCCCTCTCTCTCCCCCTGCTACTTCCACATCTTGTCCCTCTCTCTCCCCCTGCTACTTCCACATCTTGCTCCCTCTCTCTCCCCCTGCTACTTCCACATCTTGCTCCCTTCTCTCTCTCCCCTGCTACTTCCACATCTTGTCCCTCTCTCCCCCTGCTACTTCCACATCTTGTCCCTCTCTCTCCCCCTGCTACTTCCACATCTTGCTCCCTCTCTCTCCCCTGCTACTTCCACATCTTGTCCCTCTCTCTCCCCCTGCCCTCTCCCCCCCTGCCTTTTCCCCTCTTGCTCCCCTTCTCTCCCCCTGCTATTTTCCCCCTTTCTCCCCTTTTTCCCCCCCTTTTAACTTTTCCCTTCTTCCCCCTCTTCCCATCTTTCCCCCCTCCCCCCTGCTACTTCCTCTTCTCCCTCTCCTCCCCCTCCTTTTCCCTCTCTCCCTTTTTTTTTCCCCCCCATTCCCATTTTTCCCTCTCCTTTCCCCCCTATTTCCCCTCCCCCTTTCCCCCCTTTCTCCCCTCTTTCCCCCCCCCCTTTCTCTTCTTCCCCCCTTCCCCCCCTTCTTCCCCCCCCTCCTTTTTTCCCCCGTCTTTCCCTCTCCCCCCTTTTCCCCCCCAAATTTCCCTCTTCTCCCTCCCCTTCCCCCGACCCCTTTTTATCCCCCTTCTTCCCCCCTTTCCTCTTCCCCCTTTTTTTCCCCCCCTTCCCCTTTTCTCCCTCTCTCCCCTTTCCCCTTCTCCCCCCCCCCTCTTCCCCCCCACTTTTTCCCCTTTCCCCCGCCTTCCCCCTTCCCCTCTCCCCCCTGCCTTTCACTCTTGCTCCCCCCTCTTCCCCTTATTCCCAAAAAAATTGCTCCCTCCTCCCCCTGTTTCCCTTTCCCTTCCTCCCCCCACTTTTTCTTCCCCCCTCTCCCCCCCTCTCTTCCCCCTTGCTTCCTTTTCCCCCTTTTTCACCCCTTTCTCCCTCCCCCCCCAAATTTTCCCCCCCTTTTCCACGTACTTCCATTTTTTCCCCCCTCCCCCCCTTCTTTTTCCCCTTCCCCCTTTTTCCCCCAAAAATTTTTTGTCCCTCTCTCTCCCCTCCCTTTTTCTTTTTCCCTTTTTTTCCCCCCCCCCCCTGCTATTTAAAACCCTTTTCCCTTTTTCTCCCCCCTTTCTCTTCCAAACCCCCCCCTTTTTTTCCCCATCCCCTCTTCCCCCCTCCCCTTTCTTCCTTTCCCCTCTTCCCCCCTCTTTCCAATCTTGTTCCCCCCCCTCCCCCCCTTTCCCCCCTTTTCCCCCCCCTCTACCCTCCCCTTTTTCCCTCTTTTCCCCCCTTAAATTTTTTCCCCCCCCCCCCCCCCCCTTTTCCCCCTGATTTCCCAAAACTTTCCCCCTTTTTCCCCCTCTTTCCCTTTCCCCTCTCTTCCCCCCTCCTTCCTTTCTTCTCCTTTTTTCCCCTTTTTTCTCCCCCCCCCCTTTTTATCTTCTCCCTCTCTCTCCCCCCGCCCCCCTTTTTCCCTTTTCCCCCCTCTCCCCCTTTTTTTTTTTTTTTTTTTTTTTTTTTTTTTTTTTTTTTTTTTTTTTTTTTTTTTTTTTTTTTTTTTTTTTTTTTTTTTTTTTTTTTTTTTTTTTTTTTTTTTTTTTTTTTTTTTTTTTTTTTTTTTTTTTTTTTTTTTTTTTTTTTTTTTTTTTTTTTTTTTTTTTTTTTTTTTTTTTTTTTTTTTTTTTTTTTTTTTTTTTTTTTTTTTTTTTTTTTTTTTTTTTTTTTTTTTTTTTTTTTTTTTTTTTTTTTTTTTTTTTTTTTTTTTTTTTTTTTTTTTTTTTTTTTTTTTTTTTTTTTTTTTTTTTTTTTTTTTTTTTTTTTTTTTTTTTTTTTTTTTTTTTTTTTTTTTTTTTTTTTTTTTTTTTTTTTTTTTTTTTTTTTTTTTTTTTTTTTTTTTTTTTTTTTTTTTTTTTTTTTTTTTTTTTTTTTTTTTTTTTTTTTTTTTTTTTTTTTTTTTTTTTTTTTTTTTTTTTTTTTTTTTTTTTTTTTTTTTTTTTTTTTTTTTTTTTTTTTTTTTTTTTTTTTTTTTTTTTTTTTTTTTTTTTTTTTTTTTTTTTTTTTTTTTTTTTTTTTTTTTTTTTTTTTTTTTTTTTTTTTTTTTTTTTTTTTTTTTTTTTTTTTTTTTTTTTTTTTTTTTTTTTTTTTTTTTTTTTTTTTTTTTTTTTTTTTTTTTTTTTTTTTTTTTTTTTTTTTTTTTTTTTTTTTTTTTTTTTTTTTTTTTTTTTTTTTTTTTTTTTTTTTTTTTTTTTTTTTTTTTTTTTTTTTTTTTTTTTTTTTTTTTTTTTTTTTTTTTTTTTTTTTTTTTTTTTTTTTTTTTTTTTTTTTTTTTTTTTTTTTTTTTTTTTTTTTTTTTTTTTTTTTTTTTTTTTTTTTTTTTTTTTTTTTTTTTTTTTTTTTTTTTTTTTTTTTTTTTTTTTTTTTTTTTTTTTTTTTTTTTTTTTTTTTTTTTTTTTTTTTTTTTTTTTTTTTTTTTTTTTTTTTTTTTTTTTTTTTTTTTTTTTTTTTTTTTTTTTTTTTTTTTTTTTTTTTTTTTTTTTTTTTTTTTTTTTTTTTTTTTTTTTTTTTTTTTTTTTTTTTTTTTTTTTTTTTTTTTTTTTTTTTTTTTTTTTTTTTTTTTTTTTTTTTTTTTTTTTTTTTTTTTTTTTTTTTTTTTTTTTTTTTTTTTTTTTTTTTTTTTTTTTTTTTTTTTTTTTTTTTTTTTTTTTTTTTTTTTTTTTTTTTTTTTTTTTTTTTTTTTTTTTTTTTTTTTTTTTTTTTTTTTTTTTTTTTTTTTTTTTTTTTTTTTTTTTTTTTTTTTTTTTTTTTTTTTTTTTTTTTTTTTTTTTTTTTTTTTTTTTTTTTTTTTTTTTTTTTTTTTTTTTTTTTTTTTTTTTTTTTTTTTTTTTTTTTTTTTTTTCCCCCCCCCCCCCCCCCCCCCCCCCCCCCCCCCCCCCCCCCCCCCCCCCCCCCCCCCCCCCCCCCCCCCCCCCCCCCCCCCCCCCCCCCCCCCCCCCCCCCCCCCCCCCCCCCCCCCCCCCCCCCCCCCCCCCCCCCCCCCCCCCCCCCCCCCCCCCCCCCCCCCCCCCCCCCCCCCCCCCCCCCCCCCCCCCCCCCCCCCCCCCCCCCCCCCCCCCCCCCCCCCCCCCCCCCCCCCCCCCCCCCCCCCCCCCCCCCCCCCCCCCCCCCCCCCCCCCCCCCCCCCCCCCCCCCCCCCCCCCCCCCCCCCCCCCCCCCCCCCCCCCCCCCCCCCCCCCCCCCCCCCCCCCCCCCCCCCCCCCCCCCCCCCCCCCCCCCCCCCCCCCCCCCCCCCCCCCCCCCCCCCCCCCCCCCCCCCCCCCCCCCCCCCCCCCCCCCCCCCCCCCCCCCCCCCCCCCCCCCCCCCCCCCCCCCCCCCCCCCCCCCCCCCCCCCCCCCCCCCCCCCCCCCCCCCCCCCCCCCCCCCCCCCCCCCCCCCCCCCCCCCCCCCCCCCCCCCCCCCCCCCCCCCCCCCCCCCCCCCCCCCCCCCCCCCCCCCCCCCCCCCCCCCCCCCCCCCCCCCCCCCCCCCCCCCCCCCCCCCCCCCCCCCCCCCCCCCCCCCCCCCCCCCCCCCCCCCCCCCCCCCCCCCCCCCCCCCCCCCCCCCCCCCCCCCCCCCCCCCCCCCCCCCCCCCCCCCCCCCCCCCCCCCCCCCCCCCCCCCCCCCCCCCCCCCCCCCCCCCCCCCCCCCCCCCCCCCCCCCCCCCCCCCCCCCCCCCCCCCCCCCCCCCCCCCCCCCCCCCCCCCCCCCCCCCCCCCCCCCCCCCCCCCCCCCCCCCCCCCCCCCCCCCCCCCCCCCCCCCCCCCCCCCCCCCCCCCCCCCCCCCCCCCCCCCCCCCCCCCCCCCCCCCCCCCCCCCCCCCCCCCCCCCCCCCCCCCCCCCCCCCCCCCCCCCCCCCCCCCCCCCCCCCCCCCCCCCCCCCCCCCCCCCCCCCCCCCCCCCCCCCCCCCCCCCCCCCCCCCCCCCCCCCCCCCCCCCCCCCCCCCCCCCCCCCCCCCCCCCCCCCCCCCCCCCCCCCCCCCCCCCCCCCCCCCCCCCCCCCCCCCCCCCCCCCCCCCCCCCCCCCCCCCCCCCCCCCCCCCCCCCCCCCCCCCCCCCCCCCCCCCCCCCCCCCCCCCCCCCCCCCCCCCCCCCCCCCCCCCCCCCCCCCCCCCCCCCCCCCCCCCCCCCCCCCCCCCCCCCCCCCCCCCCCCCCCCCCCCCCCCCCCCCCCCCCCCCCCCCCCCCCCCCCCCCCCCCCTCCCCCCCCCCCCCCCCCCCCCCCTCCCCCCCCCCCCCCCCCCCCCCCCCCCCCCCCCCCACCCCCCCCCCCCCTCCCCCTCTCCCCCCCCCTTTTCCCCCTCCCCCTCCCCCCTTCCCCTTTCCCCCCCCCCCTATCACCCCCTCCCCCTTTTTTTTCCCCCCCCCCTCCCCCCCCCCCCCCCCTCCCCTTCTCCCCCTCACCCCTCTCCCCCCCCCACCCCCCCCCTTACCCCCCCCCCCCCCCTTCCCCCCCCCCCCCACCTCCCCCCTCCTTCCCCCCCCCCTCCCCCCCCCCCCCTCCCCCCCCCCCCCTCCCCCTCCTTTTCCCTTCCCCCCCCCCCCCCCCCCCCCCATCCCTCTTGGCCCCCCCCCCCCCCCCCCCTTTCCCCCTCCTCCCCACCCCACCTTCCCCCCCCCTCCACCTTCCCTTTACCCCCTTTTCCCCCCTCCCCCTTCCCCCCCCCTTCCCCCCCCTCTTCCCCCCTCTTCCTCCCTCCGTCCCCCCTTCCCCCCCCCCCCCCCCCTCCCCCCCCCCCTCCCCCCCCTCCCCCCCCCTTCCCCCCCCCCCCTTTCCCCCCTTCTTTCCCCCTCCCACCCCTCCCCCCCCACCCTCCCCCCCCCTGCTCCCCCCCCCCCCCCCCCCCTCTTCCTCCCCCCCCCCTCCTTCCCTTTTCCCCCCCCCCCCCCCCTCCCCCCCCCCCTCCTCCCCGCCAACCCCCCCCCCCCCTTCCCCCCCCCCCCCCCCCCCCCCCCCCCCCCCCCCCCTCCCCCCTTTCCCCTCCCCCCTCCCTCCCCTGATTTCTCCCCCCCCCCCCCCCCTTTCCCTACTTTCCCTCTTCTCCTTTTCCCCCTCTTGCCCCTCCTCTCCCCCCTGTATTTTCCCCATCTTGCTCCCCCTCTCTCTCCCCCCTACTTCATCATCTTCCTCCCTCTCTCTCCCCCCCGCACTTCATCATTTTCCTCCCCTTCTTCCCCGCTACTTCCACATCTTGCTCCCCCCCTCCTCCCACTACTTCATACTTTCTTCCTCTCTCTTCACCTGACTTCCACATCTTTCTCCCTCTCTCTCCCCCTCTACTTCTCATCTTGCTCCCCCTCTCTCCCCCTCTACTTCCACATCTTGCTCCCTCTCTCTCCCCTGTACTTCCAATTTCTCCTCTCTTCCCCCGATACTTCCCCATCTTGCTCCCCCCCCTTCCCCCTGCACTTCCCCAATCTTCCTCCATCCCCTCCCCTGCTCTTCCCCATCGCTCCCTCTCTCTCCCCCTATCTTCCACATCTTTTTCCCTTCTTCCCCCTGTACTTCCACATCTTGCTCCCTCTTCTCCCCTGTACTTCCACATCTTTTTCCCTCTCTCTCCCCCTGCTATTTTCCCCAAACTTTCTCCCTTCTTCCCCCTTCTACTTCCAATCTTGTCCCTCTCTCTCCCCCTGCTACTTTTACACTTGTTCCCTCTCTCTCCCCGCTACTTCCACATTTTTCCCTCTCTCTTCCCCTGCTACTTCCACATCTTGTTCCCTCTCTCTCCCTGCTACTTCCACATCTTGTCCCTCTCTCTCTCCCTGCTACTTCCCAAACTTGCTCCCTCTTCCCCCGCTACTTCCACATCTTGTTCCCTCTCTCTCCCCCTGCTACTTCCACATCTTGTTCCCTTTTCCCCCCCTGCATTCCCATTTTTCCCTCTCTCTCCCCCTGCACTTCCACATCTTGTTCCCTCTCTTCCCCCTGCTCTTCCCCCATCTTGTCCCCCCTTCCCCCTGCACTTCCACTCTTTCCCCCCCCCCCCCCCCCCCCCCCCCCCCCCCCCCCCCCCCCCCCCCCCCCCCCCCCCCCCCCCCCCCCCCCCCCCCCCCCCCCCCCCCCCCCCCCCCCCCCCCCCCCCCCCCCCCCCCCCCCCCCCCCCCCCCCCCCCCCCCCCCCCCCCCCCCCCCCCCCCCCCCCCCCCCCCCCCCCCCCCCCCCCCCCCCCCCCCCCCCCCCCCCCCCCCCCCCCCCCCCCCCCCCCCCCCCCCCCCCCCCCCCCCCCCCCCCCCCCCCCCCCCCCCCCCCCCCCCCCCCCCCCCCCCCCCCCCCCCCCCCCCCCCCCCCCCCCCCCCCCCCCCCCCCCCCCCTTTTCCCCCCTCTTCCCCCCGTATTCCCCAATTCTTGCTCCTTTTCTCTCCCCCTGTATTCCAACTTTCTCCCTCTCTCTCCCCCTCTATTCCCCATCTTGTCCCTCTCTTCCCCCTGTACTTCCACATCTTGTCCTCTCTCCCCCCTGCTACTTCCCCATCTTCTCCCTCTCTCTCCCCTGCTATTACATCTTGCTCCTCTCTCTCCCCCTGCTACTTCCCCATCTTGCTCCCCCTCTCTCCCCCTTGCTATTTCTACATCTTGCTCCCTCTCTCCCCCTGCTACTTCCACATCTTGTTTCCCCCTCTTTTCCACCTGCTACTTCCACATCTTGTTCCCTCTCTCTCCCCCCTTTCTATTCACATCTTGCTCCCTCTCTCTCCCCTGCTACTTTACATCTTGTTCCCTCTCTCTCCCTGCTATTCCACATCTTGTCCCTCTCTCTCCCCCTGCTACTTCCACCATCTTGTTCCCTCTCTCTCCCCTGCTACTTCCCCTCTCTTTCTCCCTCTCTCTCCCCCTGCTACTTCCCTTTGTTCCCCCTCTCTCCCCCTGCTACTTCCACATCTTGTCCCCCTCTCTCCCCCTGCTACTTCCACATCTTGTTCCCTCTCTCTCCCCTGCTATTTCCACATTCTTGTTCCCCCTCTCTCCCCCTGCTTCTTCCACATCTTGTTCCCTCTCTCTCCCCCTGCTACTTCCACATCTTGTCCCTCTCTCTCCCCCTGCTACTTCCACATCTTGCTCCTCTCTCTCCCCTGTACTTCCCTCATCTTGCTCCCTCTCTCTCCCCTGCTACTTCCATATCTTGCTCCCTCTCTCTCCCCCTGCTATTTCACATCTTGCTCCCTTCCCCCCCCTGTAAATTCATCATCTTGCTCCCTCTCTCTCCCCCTGCTACTTCCACATCTTGCTCCCTCTCTCTCCCCTGCTACTTCATCATCTTGCTCCCTCTCTCTCCCCTGCTACTTCCACATCTTGCTCCCTCTCTTCCCTGCTAATTCCACACTTGCTCCCTCTCTCTCCCCCGCATTCTACATCTTCCTCCATCTCTCTCCCTGCTACTTCCACATCTTCTCCATCTCTTCCCCCCGTACTTCCACATCTTCTCCCTCTCTTCTCCCGCTACTTCCACATCTCTCCTCTCTCTCCCCCGACTTTCCCCACTTCTCCATCTCTCTCCCCTGCTCCCCTCTTGCTCCCTCTCTCTCCCCCCCGGTACTTCCAATCTTGCTCCCTCTCTCTCCCCTGTACTTCCACATCTTCTCCCTCTCTCTCCCCTGACTTCACATCTTGCTCCCTCTCTCCCCCTGCTACTTAACATCTTGTCCTCTCTCTCCCTTGCACTTCCCCAAGGCCCCTCTTCTCCCCCTTCTTCCCCTCCCCTTCCTCCCCCTTTCTACTTCATCATCTTGCTCCCCCCTCTCTCCCCCTGCTACTTTTCCAAAACTTGAGCCCTCTCTCCCCCCTGCATTCATCATTTCTTCCCTCTCTCTCCCCCCGCTACTTCCACATCTTCCTCCCCCTCTCTCCCCCTGCTATTCATCACTTCCCCCCCTCTCCCCCCTGCTACTTCCCTCTTCCTCCCTCTCTCTCCCCCCATGCTACTTCATATCTTCCTCCCTCTCTTCCCCCCTGCTACTTCATCTCTTTCCCCCCTCTCTCTCCCCCGTATTTCATACTTCCCCCAGTTCTCTCCCCCTGCTCTTATTATCTTCCTCCCTTTCCCCCTGCTCTTTTCCCCACTTCCCTCTCTCCCCCCCGCTACTTCCACTCTTGCTCCCTCTCCTCCCCTGCTACTTCCACATCTTGTCCCCTCTCTCCCCCCCCCTGCTTTTCCCCTCTTCCTCCCTCTCTCCCCCTGCTACTTCTCATCTTCCTCCCTTTCCTCCCCCTGCTACTTCACATCTTGCTCCCCCCTCTCTCCCCCCCCACTACTTTATCATCTTGCTTCCTCTCTCTTCAACTTTTCCACATCTTTCCCCTCTCTCCCCCCCTGTCTTCATCATCTTGCCCTCTCTTCCCCCTGCTCTTCCACTCTTGCTCCCTCTCTTCCCCCCTCCTTTCACATCTTGCTCCTCTCTCTCCCCCCGATCTTCCACATTTGCTCCCTTTTCCCCCTGTACTTCCACATCTTCCTCCATTTCCCCCCCCCTGCTACTTCCACATCTTTCTCCCTCCCCTCCCCCCGAACTTCCCCATCTTGTCCCTCTCTCCCCCTGTACTTCCACATCTTTCTCCCCTCTCTCCCCCCCGATACTTCCACTCTTGTTCCCCCCTCTCCCCCCCCTCTTTTCCCCATCTTTCTCCTCTCTCTCCCCCTTCTACTTTTACATCTTGCTCCCTCTCTCTCCCCCTGCTACTTAAATCTTGTTCCCTCTCTCTCCCCCCGCTACCCTTTCCCCTTTGTTCCCCCTCTCTTCCCCCGCTACTTCCACATTTTGTTCCCTCTTCTCCCTACTTCCACATCTTTGGGTCCCCTTTTCTCTCCCCGTTCTTCCACATCTTGCTCCCTCTCTCTCCCCCCCCGCTATTCCACATCTTGTTCCCTCTCTCCCCTGCTACTTCCCCCAAACTTTTTCCTTTCTCTCCCCTGCTATTCCACATCTTTTTTCCCTCTTTCCCCCTGGGTACTTTTCCCCATCTTGTTCCCTCTCCCCTCCCCCTTTTACTTCCCACATCTTGCTCCCTTCTCTCCCCCCGCACCCACATCTTTCTCCCCTCTTCCCCCTGTACTTCCAAATTTTTTCCCCCCTCTCTCTCCCCCCGCTAAATTTTCCCCATCTTGTTCCCTTCTCTCCCCTGCACTTATCATCTTCTCCCCCTCCCCCTGCTACTTCACATCTTGCTCCCTCTCTCTCCCCCGCTACTTCCAATCTTGTTCCTCTCTCTACCCTGCTACTTCCCCCATCTTTTCTCCTCTCTCTCCCCCCGTACTTCCCATTTGCTACTCTCTCCCCCCCGCTACTTACCCATCTTGCTCCCTCTTTTCCTCCTGGTACTTCCAATCTTGCTCCCTCTCTCTCCCCCCGCTACTTCCACATCTTGCTTCCTCTCTCTCCCCTCTCTTCCCCCTGCACTTTCCCCATCTTCCTCCTCTCTTCCCCCGTACTTCCACATCTTTTTCCCCGTTCCCCCTGCTACTTCATCATCTTGCTCCCCCCTCTCTCCCCCTGCTACTTCCACACTTGCCCCTCTCTCCCCCCCGCTACTTTACATCTTCTTCCTCTCTCTCCCCCCCCCTACTTCCCATCTTGTTCCTCTCTCTCCCCCTGCACTTCCAATCTTGTCCCTCTCTCCCCCCTGCTCTTCCACATCTTTTCCCCCTTCTCCCCTCTCTCCCCCTGCTACTTCCACATCTTGTTCCCTCTCCTCCCCCTGCTCTTCCACATCTTGCCCCTCTCTCCCCCTCTCTCTCCCCTGCTACTTTAATCTTGTTCAATCCTCTCCCCTCTACTTCCATTTTTGTTCCCTGCCTCCCCCCTCTCCTTTTTCCCCCTCTCCCCTGCCTTCCACATCTTTTTCCCTCCTTCCCCCCTGCTACTTCCAATTTGTTCCCTCTCTCTCCCCCTGCTACTTCACATCTTTTCCCCTCTCTTTCCCCCTTTCTACTTCCACATCTTGTCCCTCTCTCTCCCCCTCTACTTTCCACATCTTGTCCCCTCTCTCCCCTGCTACTTTCCACATCTTGCCCCCCTCTCTCCCCCTGCTACTTCCAATCTTTCTCCCCTCTCCCCCGCCTTCCCCCCCTGCTACTCCACATCTTGCTCCCCTCTCTTCCCCCCCTTTCTTCCACATTTGTCCCTTTCCCCCCCCCATTCCCTCTTGTTTTCCCCTTTCCCCCCTTCTCCCTGCCCCTCTTCCCCCCCCACCTTTCCCTTTGGTCCCCCTCTCCCCCTGCACTTCCACCCCGCCCCTCTCTCCCCCCCCCCCCGCCTTCCCCCCCGCTCCCCCTTTCCCCCCCCTTCCCACTTCCCCCATTTCTCCCTCTCTCTCCCCTGCTCTTTCCCATTTTTTCACTTCTCCCCCACTTCCCCTTTTTCCCTCTCTTCCCCCCGCTCCCTCTTTTCCCCCTTCCCCCCTTTTAATCTTGTCCCTCTTTCCCCCCCCCCCCCTCTCTCCCCCTGCTACTTCCACATTGCTCCCTCTTCTCTCCCCCTCTACCCCCTTTTTCCCCCTTTCCCCCCCACTTCCACATTGTTTCCCCTTTCCCCCTCTTTCCCCTTTTTCCCCCTCTCCCCCTTTATTCCCCATCTTTTCCCCTTTTCTCCCCCTTCCACCCTTTTTCTCCCCCCCTGTTTTCCCGTTCCCTCACTCCCCCTGTACTTTCCCCAAACTTGCCCCCCTTTTCTTCCCCCGGGAAATTCCACACTTGTTTCCCTCTTCTCCCCCTGCTCTTTCCCCATCTTGTTCCCCTCTCTTCCCCCGGGATTTCCCATCTTGTTTCCCTCTCTCTCCCCCCCGAAAATTCCCCTTTGGTTCCCCCCTCTCCCCCTCTACTCCCCAATCTTGTCCTCTCTCTCCCCCTGCTACTTCCAATTTGTTCCCCCTTCTCTCCCCGCCTTACACTCTTCTTCCCCCTGTTTTTTTTCTCCTCCTCCCCCCGTACTTCCAAAAATCTTTCTCCCTCTCTCTCCCCCTGCTACTAATTTGTTTCCCCCTCT
>JAPXFY010002498.1:0-17500 GCA_030674185.1 Monoplex corrugatus
GTGTGTGTGTGTGTGTATGTGTGTGTGTGTGTGTGTGTGTGTATGTGTGTCTGTGTGTGTGTATGTGTGTGTGTGTGTGTGTATGTGTGTGTGTGTGTGTGTGTGTGTGTGTATGTGTGTGTGTGTGTGTGTGTGTATGTGTGTGTGTGTGTGTGTGTGTGTATGTGTGTGTGTGTGTGTGTGTGTGTGTATGTGTGTGTGTGTGTGTGTGTGTGTGTGTGTATGTGTGTGTGTGTGTGTATGTGTGTATGTGTGTGTGTGTGTATGTGTGTGTGTGTGTGTGTGTGTATGTGTGTATGTGTGTGTGTATGTGTGTGTGTGTGTGTGTGTGTGTGTGTGTGTGTGTGTGTGTGTGTGTGTGTGTGTGTAAACATACAAAAAAATTACAATTATTAAAAGGTGTTTTCAAAAAAGGATTTCAAAGGATAAATGAATATCAATAAATACATTTCTATGCCACCATGCTTTTCATCACAACACACAACACACACACACACACACACACACACACACACACACACACACACACACACACACACACACACACATACACACACACTACACCCCTCTCCCATACACACACATATTACACCACACACACACACACACACACACACTACACCCCCTCACACACACACACACACACATCCCACCCCCTCGTCCCTTTCTGCTCTCTACTCTACCTCCAACATACCCACATAGCAGAACACCCTCCCACCCACCCACACACACACACACACACTGTACCCATTCTCTCTCTTTCTCTCTCTCACACACACACACACACATTACACCCCCCACACACATCCACTACACCCACTCTCTCTCTCACACACACACACACACACACACACACACACATCCCACCCACTCGTCCCTTTCTGCTCTTTACCCTACCTCCAACATACCCACATAGCAGAACACCCTCCCACCCACCCACACACACACACATTACACCACACACTCACTCACTCACACACACACACACACACACACATACACACACACATTACACCACACACATACACACACTACACCCCCTCTCCCACACACACAACCCCTCTCCCACACACACACACACACACATTACACCACACACACACACTCACACCCCTCTCCCACACACCCACTCACACACATTACACCACACACACACATTACACCACACACACACACTACACCCCCTCTCCCACACACCCACTCACACACATTACACCACACACACACATTACACCACACACTACACCCCCTCTCCCACACACACACACACACACATTAAACCACACACGCACACACATTACACCACACACACACTACACCCCCCCTCTCTCTCTCACACACACACACATTACACCACACACACACACACACTACACCCCCTGTCACACACACACACATTATACCACAAACACACACACTACACCCCCCTCTCTCTCTCTCTCACACACACACATTACACACATTACACACATTACACCACAAACACACACACTACACCCCCTCCCCCCCCCCACACACACACACACATCCCACCCACTCGTCCCTTTCTGCTCTGTACCCTACCTCCAACATACCCACACAGCAGAACACCCACCCACCCACCCACACATTACACCCCACACACACACCCACTACACACACACACACACTCTCTCTCTCTCTCTCTCTCACACACACACACACACACACATCCCACCCACTGGTCCCTTTCTGCTCTCTACCTAACCTCCAACATACCCACATACTCGTAGCAGGACACCCAAGACAGACAGACTGAAAATAAGCTATGGTTAGACAAGAAACTAGCTCTGTTGCACTTTGTGATATGATCACTTTGCTATGTTATGAGCCCTGCCAGCACACAGAAACAAGCAGCACTACTGTATTATTTAACTAGCTTCAATTCAAAACAGAATGATACGTTTACAAATTATTCTAAATGGAGACGTTTACGACAAAAATAGCGCTAAAGATCAAAGCTAAAAATGACAGAGATTTTTAAAATGAGGCCCCATTTTGGTCAATAATATACAAAAGTATGGTAGTCTAGTGGGTAGACCTCAGACTTCCAACTGGAAAGTCCTGGGTTCAGTCTGCCTTGACCTCTCCGCACGGTCAATAAAGGGTGAAGACATCGGATTTCCAAAGACAACACGTATGCAGACCTACCAGTGTCTACACCACCTCCATGTGTATACATACACATGCTGAATATCAGTTTCAGTTTTTCAACATAACCGTTTCTGTGTTTGGAATAAATTACTTATGTACTGATGATGTCAGTGATAAAAGACCAAAATTAAAAATGACTATGCCATAAGCCTTATGCCTGCCCATAAGGATTACGCATTGTCAAGGTCTTGAGAAAAAAAAACAACTTGAATATTCATGTTAAAGATCCTGTAAGTCATGTTATGGGCTGGCTTATGAGAACATAAAAATACCCACCATACACATCTACCAAAGATGCAGACGGTACAACAACATAATATAATGCAATCACCTTGCCTAACTGTTTGAGGTCTCTGTGCTCTACTGAAGTCTGATTGTGTGTAATGCACAGTGAATACGAGAGAATTTGAACAGCGATATACAAGTTATAACACTACTACTAAATTGCAACAAAATACCATGAACAAACTTTTTGTTCATTTATTTTTATGTTTTGATATCCCATTTCCGAAGCCACATTGATGGCCACAGAATATGGGAAAAATTTTTCATGGTAGGCCTACTGTGATGATAATGACAATGGGATTGATAAATAATCATGATGCAATGGATTTCCCTCTAGGATTGAGCTGCATGACAGAGATGTACTCTACGCTTGCTATCATAATATATCCTGGTCTCAACCACACCTGAGAAATACAGATACCTGTGTGTTGGTAAGCTTTGAGCAACACCCTCAATGACACATTCGTGAAGTGGATGAGACTCAAATGTACGGTCCCAGTCTTCTCAATAATCACACAGCACACTCAATTTTGTGTGGGCCCCTGCTGGTGGCCAAAAACAATATTATCCAAGTTCCATGCAACAATGTTTAACTTGTCACAGTGTTATTTCGTGATATGAAAAGTGTTTAACCTGACAAAACAAGAACAAATCGATGCTGAGGCTATCATAGGCTACACCTAGACGTTGGTCAATCCATGTTACCATGAATATCTATGGGGAAGATAAAGCCTTATTTCTCCTTCTATGTCTATGGTCTAGACAATGACGTATGTATCTTTTTGTGTTCAGCAAACGTGATAAACACAGAGTAGGCCTACATGTACACCTGTTTTTAAAACCCCAAGAAAGAGGCCATAGGGTTAAAAATAATAATAATAAAACATAAAAAAATAATACTAAAAACATAAACCAATCACTTGAACCAATAACCAAGTGTTCAGGATGAAGTCCTTTTCTGTTTATCTAAGTCAACAGTACCTATCTTTCAGGCTTTAGTCCTTGCTGATAAAGCAGGCTTCGTGAGTTCATCCCTGGGCACATTACAGGATTTTCGGTGCCCTGGTAGTTCAGCTGATTAGTGTGCCATGCTCGTTACTTTCAGAAAGTACCTCAAAACACATCCCTTTTAGAAATGTTTCTAAAATTTATAAAATAACGCTTGTGGCTCTTCTAGGTCCAGTGGTATTGTAGTTAGTTAGTTAGTTAATGTGTATGTGTGTGTGTGTGTGTCTAAGTGTGTGTCTAAGTGTGTGTATCTAAGTGTGTGTGTGTGTGTGTGTGTCTAAGTGCGTGTGTCTGTGTGTGTGTTTGTCTCTATGTGTATGTGTGTATGAGTACGAGAGAGAGAGAGAGAGAGAGAGAGTGTGTGTGTGTGTGTGTGTGTGCGCACGCGCGCGTGTCTGTGTGTACACATATACACATACATATGTGTGTGTATGTGTGTGTGTACGTGTTAGTGTGTATGCATGCTTGCGTTCCTGTGTGCAAGAGTACATGGCTGTGTGCGAGTGTGTGTGTACATGTGTGTGTGTGTATGTGTGCACGTGTGTGTGTATACAAGCACGTGCGAGAGCAAAAATGTCAACCTGGATTTATAGAATTTTACAGAGAGGTTTTATCAAATCTGGCCCATGGCTCCAAATCTGTAGGAAAGTCATGAACATTCCGACAGGTCAAGGACGCGCTGTAAATCAAGTCTGGAAATACCGAATCAGAAGTTGTTTCTGTACAGACATTTAATCTTTTGACTCCCGCATTCTATCCACCAACTGCAAAAACTTAACTGACTCCCGCACCCTATCCACCAATTGCAAAAACGTAACTGACTCCCGCACCCTATCCACCAACTGCAAAAACTTAACTGACTCCCGCACCCTATCCACCAACTGCAAAAACTTAACTGACTCCCGCACCCTATCCACCAACTGCAAAAACTTAACTGTCTCCCTCACCCTATCCACCAACTGCAAAACCTTAACTGACTCCCGCACCCTATCCACCAACTGCAAAAACTTAACTGACTCCCGCACCCTATCCACCAACTGCAAAAACTTAACTGACTCCCGCACCCTATCCACCAACTGCAAAAACTTAACTGTCTCCCGCACACTATCCACCAACTGCAAAAACTTAACTGACTCCCGCACACTATCCACCAACTGCAAAAACTTAACTGACTCCCGCACCCTAAGGCGAGGGAGTCAAAGGGTAAAGGTTTTGCTTTCCTGGCATGGTTGACAATGCAGGATGCTGGTGGACAGGGTGCGGGAGTCAAAGGCTCGAACTATTTATTGGTGGACCATAAAACCTATAGTACTTTAACCCTTTGACTCTCGCACCCTATCCACCAACTGCAAAAACGTATTCTTTTGACTCCCTGCAGGAAGCTTGTCGATAGGGTGAGGGAGTCAAAGGGTTAAGGTTTTGCTTTGGTAGCATAGTTGACAATGCAGGAAGCCAGTGGACATGGTGCGGGAGTCAAAGGGTTAAGACAATTGGAGTGCATCATATAAATACTTCATTCATTATCACTACTGCAATCATTACGATGATCGTGATTACTGTTTATCATAACTATTACTGATTTTTTGTGGATTTTGTGTTATCATTATTTCTATGAATATGATCATATCTGTAATTGTTATTTACCACACAATGATTATCACTGTTGCTGTTGTTAATCAAATCTGGGTCAGGTATTTGATTAAGCAGGTCGGTGTATTGTATGATGTTTTATACAACTGATCTACCAATACTGAGTTGGCACTGCACATCTCCAAACCAAGCTCGGCCTTGGGAAATAAGAGATTGTGGCATGACCGTGGCATCAGGCTCATCACAGTTTCAGTTTCAGTTTCAGTTTCTCAAGATGACGCACTCGGAACGAATTTCATATGCACTAACGTCACATGTGCCACGTGTATGGTGACCGTGGCATATGCCTTAAGCCTGCACATAAACCCATGAGCTGGCCAGGTCCTGAGGCCCTACCTAGACTATGTTTTACCTAGTCCATATTTTATACTGGTATTTTATCAGCCTACCACTGGAATAATCTTGGTTACACGTAAATGACATGTGTAAGTGTGTCTCTTACCTTCAAAAAGGAACACAGGTATAAAATAAATAAATAAATAAATAAATAAATAAAGGTCTGAATCACAACACAACTAGCTACTCTGTATAAACTCGTCTCACATGACAGAACCCCCCACCCAACCCCCCTGGTCAATGCCCAAATGCTCAGCAGTCTATCAACTAGGAGAAGACAATACTTTCTTAAATATGGAGATGCGGGGTATCGATCCCTGTACCTCTCGCATGCTAAGCGAGCGCTCTACCATCTGAGCTACATCCCCTCAAAAAGATTGCTCTGTACAGAGCAGCAGTCTTGAGCGCTCCGCCAAACTGGTGTGAGACCCGGCTACCTATCGACAACACATTGAACAGCTGGAACAGTTCCACCAAAGACGTCTGCACAAGATCATCAACATCATGGTGCCAATTTCAAATGCATAACTTTCTTCAAGTGTTTGCCAAGTAAACAGCGTCTCTCTTCAAATGCCAGCTTTGTTCAACAGAACATGTTGTCCATAGGAAGACAACTGCATTCCACAGATACTTTTGTGTGGGGAGCTGAAGCAAGGATACCGTGACCAGGGAACACACTACAGCAATACAAGGATACTCTGAAGGACAGCCTCAAGAGCTGTAGATCATTAGGAAGACACCGTCATTATGTGCCCTGCCGCATGGCTTTGGCGATCATGGCCCTCCACATGCATCTATCCCTTGTTGACGCAAGCTCATCTTCCACCCTCTCTGTCCCTCAGCCACCCTGCAAGTTTGTCCAATATTTTCTCCCTGGGTCTACCTGGTGTTCTCTTTCCTTCCAGCTTTCCAGTTGTGACCAGGTGCTCTAATTACCCTTTCCTCATAAAATGGCCTACACATGTTGCTTGTCTTTTCCTAAATCTTCTTTATAAAAGATCTTTTTGTGTCTACCTCCATCCAAACTGTCTCTTTTGTTTTCTTTGCTGTCCACGGAACTCTCAACATTCTTTTTAGAAACCACATTTCGGCTGCCTCAATCTTGTTCTGGTTTTGCGTGTTGACTGTCCACACCTCACAATCGTTTAACATTATCAGTTCTATGTAACATTCAAGAACTCTTCCTGACGTTAACTGATTAAGTATACAGTGTCTCTCACCAAATGCCAGCTTTGTTCAACAGAACGGGTTGACCGTATGAATGACAACCACATCCAAAAGATACTTCTGTGTGAAGAGCTGAAGCAAGGGCATCGTGACCAGGAAAGGCACTAAAGCAATACCAGGATACTCTGAAGGCCAACCTCAAGAGCTGTCGATCAATACTACCTACTAGGAAGACATCATCATCATCAAATGCCCTGCCGCATGGCGTTGGCAATCATGGCCCTCCCTTGTTGCCGCAAGCACATCTTCCACCCTCTCTGGCCACAGCCACCCTCCAAGTCCGTCCAATATTTTCTCCCTGGGTCTACCTGGCGCTCTCTTTCCCTCCAGCTTTCCTGTTGTGACCAGGTGCTCTAATTCCCCTTTCCTCATAAAATGGCCTATAAATGTTGCCTGTCACTGCCTGCCAAAAAAAGCTGGTGATAACAGTGCCTGCAGGGCACAGTCACATCTGAACAGAGAACAGCTGCTAATGAACAGAAGAGGGACCATCAGACGCAAAGCTGCAGGACTCAATGACACGTGTTTCCAGGGTCAGTCTTGTATCCCACATGAAGGCTCCACACCAGCCACAAAGGGCCAGTACCCTACTCATCTGTTGGTTCGATGGGGGAGTCCATCATCTTGTTATATTGTGTTGTATGCAGCTCGTCACAACTGACCTTCTGCACAAAATAAGCAGCGCTCTCCCTGAGGAGATCACTCTGTGCTACAACAACAGTAAAACAAGAAAAACAAGCCAAAAAACCCTTGGTCATATCTGAAGGACACTATTATGCAAAAATGTTTCAATGACGTGGGAATCTGTTACAAGGCAGCATGTCATTATAATAAAGAAATCAATAACTTAAAAAAAAAAAACACACACACAAACATTTGAGCACAAAATGAACAAGATTTGTGACAGTGGATGACAGAAGATGAAAACCAACAAACAAGTAAACAAAACCTACAAACAAATAAACAATCAACGGACAAATGAATTAAAGATTTGAGCACAAGACAGACAAGATCAGAACGATACAAGACAATAATCGATTAAACAATTAAACAAATCATCAGCATCACAAACAAAATGGAAGCAGCAGTGGCTGTGGTGTAGTACAGTGGAAACCATTTATAACAGGACCGGTTATAACAGGAATCCGGATATAACAGGGCTTTTTTCAATCCCCATTTTTTCTTCCTCTTTGTCTCTATTAAAACTTATCGACAATAACAGGGAGACAAGAGGGCTCGATCGGTTATAGCAGGGATGCCGAGACGGGCTCTGCAGCAGAAAGGCCTAGGCCTAGACTCAGCACGCCACGCAGTAGGCCTAGATCTAGATCTAGGCTAGCCTTGGTATACTGTGTACTGTACACTGAAAGAACGCTTCGCAATGCGAGCGTGATGCGCGCGCAAGCGTGTAGGCCTGAGGCCACTGAATCAGTGACTGACTGCGCCATCATTCAGTTTGTAAGCTTACACCAGACCAGATCTAGGCCTAGATCTACTGATTATCTTTCTATTTTCTTAGCTTTCTTGCTAATTCTGATTCTCATTGCTATTGCTCATAATGGCCACCGCTGACAACAAACGTAAAAGAAAATGCCTTTCAATTGAGAAGAAATATGAGATCATCCAGGCTGTCGAGAAAAAGCAAGCATCGCTCGCAGAGATTTGCCGTCAGTTCGAAATTCCACAGGGATAGTTCTTATTTCCCTTGATATCTGATATAACAGGGATTTTGATTTGGTCCCATCATCTCTGTTATATCAGGTTTCCACTGTCGTTAGTGCAATGGACTACTCATTGGAAGGTTGTGGGTTTCAATCCCTATCAGTTCTGTCAAAATCATTGTGGGATTTTTGGCTTGGACTGGCTCCTACCCTGAACTAAGTGTGCTATGGGCTCAATGGAAATACTGGGACCACACAGTTGGGTCTAATCTACTTCATGGATACATCACTGAGGGTGTTGCTCATCTTGACTAACATCGCAGGTGTCTGTATCTCTCGGGCCTGGTTGGTGTCAGGATATAATTACTGGCACTGAAAGCATAGACACAGCCCTGTCATGTGTCTCAATCATAGATGGAACTCCGTAGCATCATAATTATCATCTCCATTGTTATCATCAACACAGCAGAGTAAAAACTGTCACGGTTTCTGTGGCAATCGTGGTGATGCAGAAAATGGGACAAAACTGCAATGATCTTCAAATTCTTTTTTAATATAAGAAAAATATAAAAAAATGGAAACAAAATCAAACAACATCAGACAGAACCTAAAGAGTGGAACGCTAAGATTAAAGATCATGATGATTATCAATCAAACAATCAAAAACACAAACAACAAACCAAACAAGCAAAATCAGTTGTTACCTGAAGATTTAAGCACTTGACGAACAAGATCAGGATGATACAAAATAAGGATCGGCACGAATGGACCAGCCCACACGCGTTGAAAACGTGGACGTTTTATCATGGTCTGTATGTCATAGTTGATGCCAGCTTCATTGGGGCCAGGGAACTGCAATAACAGCATGAACTTATTAAATTGTCAATAAACAGAATGCAATCCTTTGATAAGTCAAAATTTTACTTGCACAACAACTGAAATTAATGTATAATCTCAACAACAACAAAAGTGCTGATAAAAATCTGCAGTAGGCCTACTGCAGAGTGTGTGGCTCTGAGACACAAGAAACCCAATTGAGTCACACATCTGATACGGAGTATTCTCTCCCCCTCCCCTCCATTAGATTTCAAGCAGTGGTCTGGGCCCAAATTTCAGACGGTAAACCCATTGTGACAATCACAGAAATAAATACAATTACCTGTTAAATGTACCCTTGAGTCCAACCAACCAACTGATCAAACAAAAATAACAACAAAAACCATCTGCAATTAACTGATGACATTCGACTTTTAGACTATGACAGCAATCATGGATGCACATTTCAAGAAAATCAGATGAACAGAACTGTAAATAATTTAATAAGGTATCATTTAAAAGCTATGGGTAAATAACTCCACTGCCTTGTGGACATCCCGGGAGAGAATAAGGCTAAGGGAGTTAACTCTAAAAAAAAACCGATGGAAGGCAAGGGGAAACCACCATCGTAGTTTCCCCAGGACAATTATGGATAGAAAAAAGATGGAAAATGAAGATAACGACGTGAACAGGTGCTCCTGTGGAGCACCTTCGTCCAGTAGGGACTGTCATGCGGCGCAGGTGACACCAGACCGTCAGCCAGCTACTGCGACCAAACCCAAACTCAGACTCAAACTTATAAACACCAAAATAGCAACATGCAACATCAGAACACTTGCAGAAGAGAAAATTAGACAACATCAAAATGGAGATGGAAAGGCTTAACATTAGTATTTTAGGACTAGGGTAAGTGAGATGGAAGGGGGCAGGCATGATAACATCAGGAGAATACACAGTGATATACTCTGGTGGTAATTCACATGAAAGAGTAGGCATCATAATGGACAAAGACAAATCAAAAGCAGTTAAGGGATACTGGGCTGTGTCCGACAGAGTTTTGTTGGTCAAATTGGGAGGCAAACTATTTGATATCAACATCATCCAGGTGTATACACCAACATCCACAAGTACTCAGGAAGACATCGACAACTTCTACGAAGTATTAGAGATGGCCAAGGTCCAATGTAAAACACAAGAAGTTACAATCATAATGGGAGATTTTAATGCTAAAGTGGGACAGGATAGGGTGGAGGATATAGTTGGACCTCATGGCCTTAGTACATAAAATGAAAGGGGAGGGAAACTTGTAGGATGGGCACAGATGAATGAGTTCATAAGAGGAAACGCCTGGTTTGAGCAGCCTAATAGAAGAAAATGGACTTGGATGAGTCCAGGAGATAATACCAAAAATCAGATTGATTACATCCTGATCAACAAAAGATTTAGAAATTCTTTACTGTCAGCAAAAGCACTACCAGGCGCAGACTGCAACAGTGACCACAATCATGGAGTGGGAAGGTTTAGGCTGAAATTAAGGAAAAGGAAACAGACCAGATGCAAAATCAAACTAAACCTTGGACTCTTAAAGACAGATGAAGTGATACGTAAAAAATTTAATGTACATGTTCAAAACAAATTCAGTGCTCTGGAAGACGTTGGTGACAGTGAGGAACAACGGACAAAGTTGAGAAATTCGATACATGAAGCTTGTGAAGAAATCCCTAGGGCAGATAGAAAAGCAAAAAAAAAGAAACAAACAAAAAAGAGCTGGATGACTAATGAAATTTTGGGCTTGATGAAGGAAAGGAGGAGGGCAAAGAGAAACGAGGAGATATACAGGAAGATAAACACAGAAATCAGGAATAGGTGCAATGAAGATAAGGAAGCTTAGCTGAAAACAAAATGCAAAGAAATAGAAGACCGACACAAAACGGATCCTCAGGGTATGTACAGACGAACTGAAGAAATTGTCCACAGGAAAAATACATGCACATCAACTGGTTGCTTAAAATCGAAAGATGGCACGCTTATCATGGAAAAAGACACAATTTTAGATTGATGGGGAGAGTACATTACAGACCTTTTTGGGGATGACAGAAACGAAGAACACATCATAAAAAAGAAATCTGAAGGACCACCCATAATGAAAGATGAAGTTAGAGCCGCACTGAAAAAGATGAAACCAGGAAAAGCCCCAGGATCAGACAACATTACTACAGAGATGATTGAAGCCCTGGAGGAATTTGGCATAGAAAAAATAACAGTCCTAAATACAATTTACGACACTGGAAAAATTCCCAAAGATATGTCAAAATCAATTTTCACTGCACTCCCAAAGAAGACAGGGGCTATAGAATGCGAACTCCATCGCACAATCAGTTTGAT
Organism: Monoplex corrugatus; assembly: GCA_030674185.1. Classification (NCBI taxonomy): domain Eukaryota; kingdom Metazoa; phylum Mollusca; class Gastropoda; order Littorinimorpha; family Ranellidae; genus Monoplex; species Monoplex corrugatus. The sequence goes on from JAPXFY010002498.1 coordinate 11,541, forward strand.
GAGTCATGTAACAAAAATCCTGTTAAGTATAATCATGATGAGGACAAGGAATAGAATCAAAAGAGAAATAGCAGAAGAACAGTGTGGATTTGTGGAAGGGAAAGGAACTATTAATGCCATATACATCCTAAGAACTATCATAGAGAGGTCAACTGAGATGAATAAGGATTTGTATTTATGCTATGTTGACTATACCAAGGCTTTCGATCGAGTAAGACATGAAGAATTGATCAACCAACTGGGGAGACTCAATGTTGATGGAAAAGATCTACGAATAATCAGAAATATGTACTGGGAACAAACAGCTACAATGAGAATAGAAAACAATATAAGCTCTTTCCAAAATATCAAAAGAGGAGTCAGACAGGGTTGTGTTTTGTCACCAGATCTGTTTTCACTTTACAGCGAAAACATCATGAGAAACCTAGAAGACGACCTTGGAATAAAGGTTGGAGGGAAAATGATAAACAACATTCGATACACAGATGACACCGTGCTAATTGCAAAAAATGAAAGGGACCTACAAAACCTTGTGAATATACTAGAAATAGAAAACAAAGGTAAGGGGTTGGAACTAAACAGCATGAAGACTGAAGTCATGGTGATAAGCAAAAAGCATGAAATCCCCTCATGCAAAATAACAGCAAATGGCACAACCTTGACACAGGTTAATAAGTTTAAATACCTGAGAACGATCATTTCATCAGACGGCAGATGCACATCAGAAATAACCGGCAGAATCGGCTAAGCCAAAACAGCATTCAAGAAGATGACAAGCATTCTTTCCAACAAATGCCCATCAATTAACATCAGGAAGAGAGTTCTTGAATGTTATATAAAACCAATACTGTTGTACGAATGTGAGGCGTGGACAGGCAATAAGTAAAGCCAGAACAAGATTGAGGCAGCCGAGATGTGATTTCTAAAAAGAATGTTGAGAGCTCCATGGACAGCAAAGAAACAAACGAGACAGTCTTGATAGAGGCAGACACAAGAAGATTATTCATAAGGAAGATTAGGAAAAGACAGGCAACATTTATAGGCAATTTTATGAGGAAGGGGGATTTGGAGCACCTGGTCACAACGGGAAAGCTGGAGGGAAAGAGAGCACCAGATAGACCCAGGAGAAAATGCTAGACGGACTTGCGGAGTGGCTGAAGACGAGGAGGGTGGAGGAGATGCTTGGGGCAACAAGAGACAGAAACACATGGAAGTCCATGATCGCCAACGCCATGCGGCAGGGCACCTGATGATGATCATCATCATTTCAAAAATAAGAAAAAGAAACTGCAGATTAAAAATTCACACTACATTCCAATTTGATAATTATTGAAAAATAGGAAAAAAATATTTCTAAATAAGACTATAACTGCAATGAAGCCATAATTGTTTAGTGTTCACAGAGCACAACAACTGCAATGAAGCCATAATTAATAATAATAATAATAATTACAATATTTATATAGCGCAAAATCTTGATAAAATCAAATCTAAGCGCTGAATTGTTTATTGTTCGTAAATCACTACAACTGCAATCAAGCCATAATTGTTTATTGTTCGTAGAGCACTACAATTGCTATGAAGCCATAATTGTTTATTGTTCGTAGAGCACTACAATTGCTATGAAGCCATAATTGTTTATTGTTCGTAGAGCACTACAATTGCTATGAAGCCATAATTGTTTATTGTTCGTAGAGAACAACAACTGCTATGAAGCCATAATTGTTTATTGTTCGTAGAGCACTACAATTGCTATGAAGCCATAATTGTTTATTGTTCGTAAAGCACTACAACTGCAATTAAGCCATAATTGTTTATTGTTCGTAGAGCACAACAACTGCAATTAAGCCATAATTGTTTATTGTTCGAAGAGCACAACTGCTATGAAGCCATAATTGTTTATTGTTCGTAGAGCACAACAACTGCTATGAAGCCATAATTGTTTATTGTTCGAAGAGCACAACTGCTATGAAGCCATAATTGTTTATTGTTCGTAGAGAACAACAACTGCTATGAAGCCATAATTGTTTATTGTTCGTAGAGCACTACAACTGCTATGAAGCCATAATTGTTTATTGTTCGTAGAGCACTACAACTGCTATGAAGCCATAATTGTTTATTGTTCATAGACCACAACTGCAATTAAGCCATAACTGTTTATTGTTCGTAGAGAACAACAACTGCAATTAAGCCGTAATTGTTTATTGTTCGTAGAGAACAACAACTGCAATTAAGCCATAATTGTTTATTGTTCGTAGAGCACAACTGCAATTAAGCCATAACTGTTTATTGTTCGTAGAGAACAACAACTGCAATTAAGCCGTAATTGTTTATTGTTTGCAGGACCTCACTTCAGCATCATGACTGTTTTCACTGCATTGAATCAGACACATTCAAGCCACAGATCAGGCAAATCCTACACACTGTTTCTCCAAAGTCTTTAACCCTTTGACTCCCGCACCTGCCCACTAGCATGCTTGCAAAGCAAGAACTTAACCCTTTGATTCCCTCGTCCTGCAGGAAACTGGTGGATGGGGTGAGGGATATCAAAGGGTTACATTTTTTTTGCAGAAAGCTGGTGGATATGGTGAGGAATCAAAGGGTTAAGATTTTGCTTTTGGGGATATGGGTGCGGGAATCAAAGCGTTAAGTAGCAAAACACAGACCAAGAGAATGGAAGCTAGGGGCACAGGCGGAAGGAAGGAACAAAGCAGTCATCACTGAGAATCTTTTGTTGATATCATCATGTCTGCATGCGTTCCCGGCTTTACAATAACTGAAAATAAATAAAAAGCTTTGGCATGGCTTGACAATTTCATATTAACAGCTGAGATTGCCTGTATGTGCATACAATGACACCACCAAAAATAGAAAGAAAAAAAAGTTTCACACAGTTCAAATAATTTCATTTAAAATTTTTGCTGTTTGGAAGACAATCCATGTTTTCTGCTTCTCAAGGTCACAATGGCCTTGAAGAAATATCAAAGGAAATAAAAACTTGGCATGAAATGAGGACAATGGTAGCTGCTCAGAAGACAATCCATAATTTGTACTTCTCAAGGTCACAATGACCTTGAAGAAATATCAAATGAAATAAAAACTCGACATGAAATGACGGCAATGGTAACCTATCACAACAGTAAAAACTAAGGTTTTAAGTAATGATGAGAAATGCTGCTGGAATAGCTTTATTAAAAAAAAAAACACTGACAAATCTTGCTAACACATTTTTGTCACAGACACGCAGATATAAACTTGATACAGACATAACACACAACTCTCCCTCTCAGGTCAATATGAAATGATCTCTCTCTCTCTCTCTCTCTTTATGTGTGTGTATATCCCCCCCCCCCTCTCTCTCTCTCCTTTTTTGTTGTTGTTGATAAAACTCATTTATGGCATAAAGCAATAGCATGATAACAAGATGGTCATGCTATTATAACAATCTTTCTTTTCATACATAAACGTTTTTGCTTCTCAATAGAAAATCCATTTTTTTAAAGTAATAATCCGATAACCAGACGGTTGTGCCATACAACCCTTCATAAGTTTTTGTTTCCAACAGAAAAAGAAAATCCATTTTTTTGTTTGTTTGTTTATTGTTTGTTTGTTTGTCTGTTGGTTTTTTGTTTGTTTTGTTTTTTGTTGTTGTTGTGTGGTAATAATATGATAACAAGATGGTCAAGCCATTTGAACAATCCTTTTTGTATGCATAGAAGTTTTTGCTTCCCACAAAAAGTCCAGATTCTGTACTTCTCAAAGTCATGGTGACATTAAACACTATGGATATAGAGCTTGACATGAAGCGAGGACAGTGATATACTGTCATAACAATGAAAACAGAATTTAACTATTTTCACAAGTGCCTGAGGCAGTGCTGTTTACATACATGCCAAAAAAAAAATTGCTGAGTTTACTTTCAGGCACTTCTTTTGGTATGTGTGTGACCTTGATTTTGGCTCCAAATTTATGAAAATGTAAATCCTCAATGAAGCAGGGTTTTTTTCATTCAAATTTGGTAAAGATCCATCCAGCTGAGCAAACAGCTGAGCAAACTTACAAGCATATTTTTGTCACAGATACCCTGTGCCCACCCAACCCCTTAACCTCCGCATCCTATCCGCCAACTGCAAAAAAAATTGATCCTTTGACTCTCTCACCCTATCCTAACAGTTTCTGCACGAAGCTAGTGGATAGGGTAAGGGAGTCAAAGGGTTAAATTTTTGTTTTGCTAACATGGTTGGCAATGCTGAATGCCGGTGGACAGGCAGTGAGAGTCAAAGGGTTAACGATACCCACAGACACCCTGCAACCACCCATCCCCTTAATCCTGCCCACACCACACGATCCACTCTTTCACCCCATCCACTAGCTCTCACCATACACACACACCTCCAGTCAATATGAAACAATCTCCTTTTTCTTTCTTTCTATACAAGGGTGATTGAAAAAGGTATTAACAAGTAGAGCTATAGAAAGAAAGTATTAAAAAGTATTAACAGGTGTTTACAGTTTGGTCAGAAGGATGAAATGACCAAGGAACACCAAACTGTTTAAATAGCAAAAATCACTAGTGCGCAACACAACTTACACAGCAAACCTTGATATTTAATACCACCATGGACGGAGAGCGGAGCTATACTGAATTTCAAATATCATTGTTAGTATGTAAGAAATGTGTGTGTTTGTGTGTGTGTGTTTGTGTGTGTGTGTGTGTGTGTGTGTTGGGGAGAGAGAGAGAGAGAGAGAGAGAGAGTATGTGTGTGTGTTTGTGTGTGTGTGTGCGTGTGTGTATGTGTGTGTGAGTTGTGTGTGTGTGTGAGCGTGAGTGTGTGTGTGTGTGTGTGTGAATGTGTGTGTGTGTGTGTGTAGTGTGTGTGTGTGTGTGTGTGTGCATGTGTGTGAGTGTGTGTGTGTGTGTGCATGTGTGTGTGTGTGCATGTGTGTGTGTGTGCATGTGTGTGTGTATGTGTTTGAGCATGTGTATGTGAGTATGTGTGTGTGCATGTTTGAGTGTGTGTGTGTGTGTGTGTGTGTGTGTGTGTGTGAGCATATGTGTGAAAGAGACAGAGAAAGAAAGACAGAGAGAGAGAGAGAGAGAGAGAGAGAGAGTGTGTGTGTGTGTGTGTGTGTGTGTGTGTGTGTGTGTGTGTGTGTGTGTGTGTGTGTGTGTGTGTGTGTGTGTCTGTGAGAGAGAGAGAGAGAGAGAGTCTGTGTAAGTGTAAGTGTAAGTGTAAATGCGTGTGTGTGCATGCTTATGTATGTGCACATCTGCATATAAACTACGTCTGTGTGTTTTCTCTGTGTCTGTGCGTGTTTCTGTGTCTGTGTTTAAGCACGCACATGCTTCTTTATTACATTGCTTTCTGAATATAAAGTCACACTTACACAAAGTAATCAGAAAATATTACCCAAACTGCAGTTTTCATACGAATGTCTGAAAATACAATTTGTCGTAAACTGAGACAAAGCAAACAGAAACATGTGTCTATGTCATGTAGAAAAAAAAAGAAAAGAAAAAAAGCTTTGAAACCTATGCGGCGAATAATTCTAGCATGACAGCTGAGTGGGTAAGACATTGAACTTCCATTTGGAAAGTCAGAGTTCGATCCTGCCTGGGTACCTCCTGCCTGGTGGGTATAGAATGGACTTTTTTTTTCCTATCTTTCAGGTCAACATGTGCGCAGACCTGTTAGCATTATGTACCCCTTTCACATATCAAATCTGAACATTAAAGATCCTGTCAATCTGGTCAGTGTTTTGTGGTTTATGGAAGTATTAAAAACACCCAGCATGCACGTCCACCAAAGATGGAGCATGAAAACTGTGCGGCCGTTTACCACCTGCACAGAGTGGGCAAAATTAGCATCCATACACACAACCCTGAAAATTGGAACTCAGAAAAAAAAATATGCACAGACGAGATTGTGTTCATGTTAATCATATCAGGCTTACTTTAA
>JAPXFY010002498.1:22500-26972 GCA_030674185.1 Monoplex corrugatus
CCTTGCCATTAATATATATATGCCAATACCATAGAAATTCATTATTGCCACACACTGGACCTCAGACCTCAGTTTATATACATATACTAGTGTCCTTTTAAGAGGAATACGTAAATTGATTTGTAACAAAATATGTAATGTCGTTGAATTTGTTGTGTTTTTTGTTGTTGTTGTTCTTTTGTTTTTTGATGTAATTATTTATTCTGATATATATATATATATATATATATATATATATATATATATATATATATAGACAGATAGATAGATATGTTTGTAATCCCACCCAAAATGCTAACACATGGACCTCTCCCCGGTGGGGATGCCGGGGGCTCTTTCAGTATGAATAATAATTATTAATATCCCCTCCTTCTGGAAATTCTGGGCTAGAAACTTCCTCTTTTCTGTCACTCTCTTTGTTTCTGCCTTGTTCCTTCCCTTTCTGTCATTCCTTCCTATCATTTTCTGCCTTGCTGGTCCATTCACCTCTATGTGTTCAATAAAAACTTATGCACTTTTTCTTAGGATAATTGGGTACATGTATTAAGTGCATTTTTGGCTCTAAGGAGGTGAGATATATGCAGAAGTAATTTCAGGTAATTTATGCCCAGTTTTATTTACGTTTTGGCATCCTTAGGTATGCTTAAATTTCTATGTAGGTATGTTTTTTAAATCCCCTGTGAGATAAATTGGACGGAGTGGTCAACACTAGGGGCAAATTCCTTAAATTATGTGTGCGAATGCATTGATATGTGTACTTAACATTCCTTTCATTTCTTTTTTTCCTGTTGAAGTTTTGTATGTCTTGAAGCGGTTGTAGCCCTGATATGGCTGCAGTCGGTTGGGCTTTAAACAATAATAACCGTAAGATGGACCTCAGCATCCAAAAGGCTAGCACACAGACCTAGACATTCACCACATGTGGATTCATACTCACACTTTACTACAACAACAAAAGCAAACCACAAACAAGCAAACAAACAAGCAAGCAAGCAAATAAACAAAATCTTTATATCCTAAGCATATACTTTTCCTTAATTTCAGTTTCAGTTTCTGAAGATGACGTCTCTGCCCTCGGAACGAACTCCATATGCACTAATGTCACAGGTGCCATGTGTATGGTGATCATGCACAAGCCTTAAGCCTGCACATAAACCCATGAGCTGGCCAGGTCCTGAGGCCCTATCTAGACTATGTTACCTAGTCTATATCTTATACTGGTATTTTATCACCTACCATTGGAATAATCTTGATTACATGTAGATGACATGAGTATCTGTGTACCTTACCTTCAAAAAGGGAACATACATGTAATGTAAATAAATAAACAATTAAATTTAAAGGTCTGAATCACAACACAATGTATATCCCGCATAAACTCGTCTCACATGACAGAACACTACTCCCCCCCCCCCCCCCCCCCCCCCGTCAATGCCCAAATGCTCAGCTATCAACTAGGTGAAGTCAATATTTTCTAAACAAGCAAACAAACAAAACCTTCATATCCTTAGCATATAGATCTAGTTATAAAAAAATTTTTTCCTGATCACTAAGCTATCACTCCACCCCAAGGCACGTGGAAGCGCACGCACACATAAGCGCGGGTTTACATAACAAGCACGTGGGAATGTTTCTAAGTATCGGCATAGCCCTAGGCTGTATGATTTCGACGTGTGAGAGCGTGCGCGCATGCATAGCCCAGGCTTGTGTTTCTTACGTTACGTCTGTTCCCAATCGACTTACCAAAGCGGTGTATGTACAACTCCCGCAAGGTCTTGAAGATGCAGACGCTAAATCATCAGTTATCAAGGTGATCCCTGTGTAAGTGCATTGCTTACCTTGTGCAGTGTTCCGTACAACCAATGGTAGTCGGCCTCACCCGGACAGTTGTGGAAGATTTTTGCGTATGATCGCAATTTCTGAATGGCCGATATCACTTTGAACAGAATGTACCCGATAACCGAAACGAACAGAGTGGACTTTAACACAGACAAACCGTCAGAATCCATTCTGCTTGCCAGAGACCAGTAGGCTAGTGAGTAGATTCACTGCAAACTCAACGCTTCTGTTTCTCTCTGCTACATACGCGGGACGCCCATTCTGTTTCTTGTGATAGGGTATGCACGTTGCCTTTGTTAAGTTAGTTTTGCGTACCCGCCAGAGACGTGATTTCAAACTGTAGAGACGTAAAATTGAGAGCTTAGTTCATGGAGATGCACTATCAGAGTTATTTTTGTAAACAAAATCATAGAGAAGCAAACAAACAAAAAAAGACGAACAAAGAAACAAGATAACGATAATAAAAAAAGATTAAAAAAAAAAAAGAAAAGAAAAGAAAAGCAAAAGGACCCTATTCTTCTTTTCGAGGGAAGTGTCATAGGCACATTAATTAACGCTTTTCTTTTTACACCCAGCTTTGATAGACAGAGCCGGCAACAGGTCGAAACTGATTGATTGATTTATTGATTTGGTTCAGTTTTTACATCGGCACCCACCTCAGGTGTATGTCCGACAGGAATAACCATCCCAGGGAAGTGAGGGAAGGGGAACTTATCTAATCCCATCCTGACACCACCAGAACAACAATGATGTTATGCTGGGATAAGGAGAAGGCAAGTTTTAATGTAGCACACTCTGGGATTCGAACCCACAACCATTAACATGTGCATCTGACGCTCAACCAACTGAGCTACTGAGGCCCGCAACAGGCCGAAATTCCAAAACAGCCAGTAATGAAATTGGTAGCAGTAGTAGCAATGGTAGTAGCAGCAGCAGCAATCGGAGAGAGAACACAAAACATTCTATTGAACAACTTACTGAAAGTCATTTCAAAGGAGTGGAGTTCATACTGGGTACACATTTTTAACATTACAATAATGCACGCACAATCCATGACTGTTCGGTAGTAGTTATATTGTCATACACATTATCCGATTCAGTTTCAGTTTCAATTTCTCAAGATGATATCTCCGGGCTCGGAACGAATTCTATATGCACTAACGTCACAGATGTCATGTGATGGAGAAGATCCAGAATGCTCATGGCACAAGCCTTAAGCCTGCACATAAACCCACGAGCTGGCCAGGTCCTGAGGTCCTACTTAGATAATCCTATAACCTTGGGGTTGTAGGGAGTGAGGTGGCAGAATTCCAGGGTGTGCTACATTAAAACTTGCCTTCTCCTTCTCTTTTCCCAGCATAACATCAGCAGCAGCAGCAATCGGAGAGAGAACACAGAACATTCTATTGAACAACTTACTAAAAATCATTTCAAGGGAGCGGAGTTCATACTGGTTACACATTTTTAACATTACAATAATTCACGCACAATCCATGACCGTTCAGTAGTAGTTATATTGTATGAAATTTCAAACACATCAGTGAACTTTCTTGACGTCGAACTTTCAATTTGATCTGAAAAACTGGTTACCACAGTCCACTACAAGGCAACAGACTCACATTCTTATCTGGACTATCGATCATCTCACAACTTCCAACACCAAAAACAGCATTCCTTACTCTCAGCTCTTGCGACTACGACGCCTGTGCTCAAATGATGATGACTTCCATGACAAAGCAGATGAAGTGACCAGATTCTTCCTACGTAGACATTACCCACTGAGTACCATCAATGAAGCCAGTGAAAAAGTCAACTGTCTCTCGGTCAAATACCCTCCATTCTGAGCCAAAAGCTGCCACAGACGATCGTCCGGTTTTCAGTTTAGTCTATCACCCTTCTATGCACTGTGTGAAAAACATCATCTTGCCCAACTGGGACATTCTACAATCCAGTCCTACTGTAGCTAACATTTTTTACCAGTTTCATTTAATTGTCCACAAACGAGACACGAACCTCCGTGACTTGCTGGTCCGTTCAAAACTCAGAAAACCATCCAGCCAACCTCCAGGAACCTCTTCATGTAACAAACCAAAATGCAGGACATTTTAACTGTCAAACCTATAACATTGTCTATTTGATCAGCTGCTCTAAATGTTTTCAACTGTACATTGGTGAAACTGGACGTACCTTTGATACACGTTTCAAGGAACACTTGGCTGACATCCGACATCAAAGAGATAAAAACTATCTCAAATCATTTCAACAAGTCGGACCACTCAATCAACAACATCCGAGTGAAAGGTCTGTGGCTTCTATACAGTAACAGCACGATAGACAGGAAAGACAGAGAATCCCATCTTATAAATAAACTTGGTACGCGCAAGCCACATGGCCTCAATGACAAACCATAAAGATTTCCTCAACTGAATTTAGTATCATGCCACTGCATGTACTTTTATCAGGACATGGTTTTGCGTGCATGTACTTTTACCTTGGTGTGTATGTGTATGCGTATGTATTCTCTCGAATGTATTGCTGTAACATTTCTTGTCCCTCATGTATAATTCATGTTTATACTGCTTGGATGATTTTATGCATACTATTGTCTTTTTTTTAATGTGCCCTTGAGTCCA
>JAPXFY010002499.1:0-2500 GCA_030674185.1 Monoplex corrugatus
TGTGTGTGTGCCTGAAGTCATCACAGGAAACAAAAAAAACCCTGCATGCAAGCTAGACATACAAACGTTTATACCACACCGTTTGTCGTTCTCATCATTCTGGTTTGAAAGGGCTCTCATAGCTGTTGGGCATTTGGAACGTAACAACATAAAAATCATTTTATTGTCATCAAAATACTGCCATAGCTACTGGGCGTTTGAAATCACACCATTGCAAATGTTGTTCTGAACTTTTACTGGATATAAGACGTTGTAAAGAATACAGCGCGCCACGGAGCCACTCCTACACACACACACACACGCCCGCGCGCACGCGCACACACACAAACACACACGCACGCACACACACACACACACACACGCAATGTTAAAATGGTACATACTACTGAACACATTTTGACATGGACTGATTACACCACACGACAAACAGAATCATTGTTATCAGCTCCCATCACATTCACATACACCACCCCTCGTGTGGTATATATAAGTAATAATCGGCTCGTGTGTGCTCGCGTGTGTATGCGTGTGTGTGCGTGCGTGTGCATGTGTATATGCGCGTGTGTATGCGTATGTGTGTGTGTGTATGTGTGTGTGTGTGTATGTGCATGTGTGTATGTGTGTGTATGTGTGTGTATGTATGTGCGTGTGTGTGTGTGTGTGTGTGTGTGTGTGTGTATGTATGTGTGTGTGTGTATGTGTGTGTGTGTGTATGTGTTTGTGTGTGTGTATATGTGTGTGTGTGTCGCGCATGTGTGCGTGTGTGTGTATGTGTATATGTGTGTGTGCGTGTGAATGTATGTGCTATGTATGTGTATGTATGTGTATGTGTGTATGTGTGTGTATGTGTGCGCGCGCGCGCACCCGTGAGCACGGTATCAGTGTTTTGATATGAATTACGCTTTGTGTCTTGTAAATTGTAATGATCACCAAGTTCTAATGACTCAGGAGGATAGTGCCGTACAAGAATATCATCATAGAACATGTCAACTGGAGTTCCAAAACATTCTCTGTAGATGCCACAAGCCTGTGGATAAAGCTTTCTGGGGAATCCTGACGTGTGGTATAACTATCCTAAAGTTACACTTTGACTGACATCCCCCTCCCAAACAAACAAACAAACAAACAAACAAACAAACAAACAAACAAACAAACAAACAAACAAACAAAAAACAACACAAGAAAAAGAAAGAAAGAAAGAAAAGAAAAAAGTACCGGTAATCATTCTTTCACAAAGACAATTCTTTCGGTACCCAGAATTTCTATTCCTATAGACCGTCCATGCAGCATCTACAAGCGTACATTTCTGTGTTTCTATTGAACAGTTCACAATCACTGCTTCACAAAAGACACAAGAGAATGCAGAAGAAAACCTGTCTCGTTGCATGTTCTCTGTCGACTCTAAACTTCTTCAGAATTTCGTTATTCAGAACGTGATTACGTTACAACAAGTGATAGATAAACAACAACAACAACAACAACAACAACAACAACAACAACAACAACAACAATAATGTGCACGACAGAAAAGAAAACACGGACAAGCAAAGAAATGATACAACAAGTGATAAATAAACAACAACAACAACAACAATAACAATAACAATAATGTGCACGACAGAAAAGAAAACACTGACAAGCAAAAGAAATGAACAAACAAACAAACAAACAAACAAAATAATGAAAAGTTTTCAATAACAAAAGGCCAGTGGATTATGTGCACACAGGGGAAATAGGGGGGGGTGGGGGGGGGGGGTTAGGGATGGTTCTGAAGATACAAGAAAAAAATGAAATTGGAGATGGAACTATAAGAGGGATAACTGGTGAAGAAGGAAGGTGGGTGGGTGGCTGGGGGAGACAGAAAATGAATGGGGGAAGGACAGAAAAACGAGAGCATGGTGTTGACAGGTTGAAAACACCAGGGAAGACAGGAGAAAACCAAACGCATCAAGGACAAAGCCAGGGGTGTAAAAAGTTGCTGAAAAGACGGGTGGTGTTGGTGGTAGTGGTGGTGGTGGTGGTGGTGGTAGTGGTGGTGTTGGTGTAGTGTTGTTGTTGTTGTTGTTGTTATTGGTGTTGTTGTTGTTGCTGTTGTTGTTGGTGTAGTGGTGGCGTTGGTGTTGGTGGTGGTATAGTGTTGTTGTTGTTGTTGTTGGTGTAGTGGTGTTAGTGGTGGTGTTGATGTTGGTGGTGTAGTGGTGGTGGTGGTGTAGTGGTGTTGTTGATGTTGGTGGAGGTGGTGTGGTGGTGGTGGTGGTGTAGTGGTGTTGTTGTGTTGTTGTTGTTGGTGGTGGTATAATGGTGTTGGTGTTGTTGTTGATGTTGTTGTTGTTGGTGTAGTGGTGGTGTGGTGTTGTTGTTGATGTTGGTGGTGGTGTTGATGTTGGTGGTGGTGGTGTAGTGGTGGTGGTGTAGTGGTGTTGTTGATATTGGTGGTGGTGGTGTAGTGGTGTTGGTGTTGATGTTAGTGGTGTTGGTGGGGCAGTGGTGTAGTGTTGGT
>JAPXFY010002499.1:25000-26951 GCA_030674185.1 Monoplex corrugatus
TGTGTGAGAGAAAGAGAGGCGAGAGAGAGAGAGAGAAAGGGAGAGAGAGAGCGAAAGAGAGAGTGAAGGAGAGAATGTGTGTGTGTGTGTGAGAGAGAGAGAGAGAGAGAGAAAGAGAGAGTGTGTGTATGTGTGTGAGAGAGAGAGAGAGAGAAAGAGAGAGACAGAGAGAGAGAGAGACAGAGATAGTGAGACAGAGACAGAGAGACAAAGATAGAGAGACAGAGAAAAAGAGAGAGAGAGACAGACAGAAAGACAGAGAGTGAGACACAGAGAGAGACAGAGACAGAGACAGAGACAGAGACACAGAGAGAAAACCAGACCAGTGGACTGGGTGCAGAGAGGATTTTCCAAGACACAAGAGAAATGAAACTGGAGGTGGAACTGAATCAGGGCTACATGGCAGAGGTATGGGTGTGTGTGTGTGTGTGTGTGTGTGGGGGGGGGGGGGACAGAAAATGAATGCATGGTGCTGACAGGCTGAAAACACCAGGGACGACAGGAGAGAACCAAACCCAGAATGGGGAGGGAGAGGGGTGTAGGGATGGAGGGGGACAGGGGATTGTTTGCTCATCACTCCTACGGCACACGGATTGCAGGACGCCCCAGGATGCCAGACAGTTTTGTGTGAATGTCATTATTGTGTACAGTTTGTATCGTGTTGTTTTTGTGTACAGTTTATATCGTGTTGTTATTGTACAGTTTATATCACGTTATTATTGTAGAGAATATATCATGTTGTTATTGTAGTTTATGTAATTACAATATTTATATAGCGCAAAATCTTGATAAAATCAAATCTAAGCGCTGAAACAGACACACACGCACGCATGCACGCACGCACGCACACACACGCACGCACACACACACACACACACACGCGCGCACACACACACACACACACACACACACACACACACGCATGGCTACAAATGGGGAGAAAGAATAAAAGCAATAAAAGCAAGAATAAAACCAATGGAAAACCACAGAGAGCACACCTTACACAATTATATATTATAAAAATGTGATTCCCCTCCGAGCGGAGACAGGCTGCAAGGGGGGGGGGGGGGGGGTGTTGAGTGAGGTTAGGATTTTATGCAGAGGAGAAAAGGTGAGTTTTGAGAGCGGACTTGAAGGAGACAAAAGTAGGTTGCTGACGGACTGAGAGAGGAAGTTTGTTCCAGGAGAGTGGACCAGAAACAGAGAAGGCTCGTGGACCATAGGTATTGAGCTTAGTGCGTGGGAAGCGAAAAGTCAGAGGATCGGAGGCAGAGCGGAGGGTACGTGAGGGAACATAGATCTCAAGTAGGCTTGACAGGTAATCGGGGGCTGCGTTATTGAGGCTTTTGTAGCACATGGTGTCTAGTTTGTACTGTATGCGCTTTGATACAGGGAGCCAGTGAAGTTGTGCCAGGAGAGGAGATATGTGGTCAGCTTTTTTCTTTTTGAGTACAAGGCGTACAGCATTGTTTTGAATGCGCTGTAGGATGTGAATGGTGGAGGCAGGAAGACCAGACAGGAGTGAATTGCAATAGTCAATGCGAGACATTATGAAGGAGAGAACGAGTTTTGCAGTTGTTTCGACAGAGAGATACTTCCTGATCAGGCTTATACGATGGAGATGATAGTAGCAAGATCTGGCAGTTTGAGAAACAAAGTTGTTCATGGAGAGGGTAGAGTCAATGCAGACACCAAGGTTTTTAGCTGAATCAGAAATTGGGACTGATGTGTTACATAATGGGAGAGAAAGAGGAGGCAGCTGAGAAAGTTTCTGACGGGTGCCAATGAGGATAGCTTCTGTCTTATCGTCATTAAGCTGAAGTCTATTGTGTGTCATCCAGTTCTTAATGTCCGAGTAACACTCAGTGGTGCGAGTCAACAGGCGCTGTATATTATCAGGTGAGTCACTATCTTGAAGTTGGGTGTCATCAGCATAGAAGTGGTGTTTTAT
>JAPXFY010002500.1:12500-15000 GCA_030674185.1 Monoplex corrugatus
GTTTGTGATCTTACATTCACGCTTGACAAAAGGCAAGTTGGCCGAAAATTTGCGCCTGTCTTGTCATGTTGTATTAAATACGCGTTCTGATTCTATTTTCGTGTTTTTTTCTGGTTACAATACAATTAGTCCAGCGCCACAATACCAACAACTTCCTACACCACTTTATGCTCCGAGTTGGGGTTGTGGGAATACTCGTAGTCCAGGTGGACAAAAGCTCGCTCCACTTCGGGGATGCTCTCCAGCTTCTGCTGCAGGCTCTCGCCAATGTCGTGCGCCACCCGAAGACTCATGTCCTCGGGGAGCACAATGTCCATCTCGACCAGGAAGTTGTTGCCGAAATGGAAGGCACGCACCGTGTCTATGTGCCGGATGTTCCGGTCATGGTTCATGGCCGTCCAGGTCAGTTTCGACAGGAAATCCGGTCTGGCCGTATGGCCTGTCAACATCTTGATTTGTTCTGTGAAAAAGAAAAAGAATAACAATGTCTTATTAATTCTTTACTTTATATGTGATGAAATGAATAACAATTTCTTATTTATTCTTGACTTTATATGTGATGAAATTAATAAAAAAAAAATCTTATTCATTCTTAACTTTATATGTGATGATTGTTTTGATTGATTGATTTGGTTCAGTTTTTACGTTGATACCCACCTCAGGTGATACGGCCGACGGGGATAACCATCCCAGGAAAGTGGGGACTTATCTAATCCTATGCTGACGCCACCAGAACAACAACGATGTTAAGATGGGACAGTGAGAAGGACAGTTTTAATGTATCTTACTTATTCTTAACTTCATATGTGATGAAATGAATAAAAATTTCTTACTTATTCTTAACTTTATATGTGATAAAATGAAAAAATTCTTATTTATTCTTAAATTTATATGTGATAAAATGAATAAAAATTTCTTATTTGTTCTTAACTGTACATGCGACGAAATGAATACAATTTCTTATTTATTCTTAACTTTATGTGATGAAATGAATGAATTTTTTTTATGTATTCTTAACTTTGTATGTGATGAAATGAATACAATTTCTGATGAAACGAATAAAAATGTCTTACTTATTCTTAACTTTATATGTGATGAAATGAAAACAATTTCTTATTTATTTTTAACTTTGTATGTAATGAAATGAATGAAAATTTCTTATTTATTTTTAAATGCACAGGTGATGAATGAATGAAAAAAAACTTATTTATTCTTAACTTTATATGTGATGAAATGAATAAAAACTTCTTATTTATTCATAACTTTATATGTGATGAAATGAACGCAATTTCTTATCTATTCTTAACTTTACATGTGATGAAATTATTACAATTTCTAATTTATTCTTAACTTGATATGTGATGAAACGAAAACAATTTTTTTCTTCACTTTATATGTGATGAAATGAATACAAATTCTATTTTTAACTTTATATGTGATGAAATGAATGAAAAAAAAATCTTATTTATTCTTATATGTGATGAAATGAATATAATTTCTTATTTATTTTTAACTTTATTGTTTAAAGACTAGTCGACTGTGTAGAGTCATATCAGGTCTATAACCATTTCAAAACGTACAAAACAGCTCGTTGAAAAAAAACTGGAAAAGAAAATCAAGTACGTATATAAAATGAACTCACACATAACCTATGGATATGACCCTAGTACTGATCATTGCCCACAATTTATCATCAAAGGTTTTATAAAACAAACCTGAATACAAATATATAACCAAAATCATAGAAGCTAAAACGTATAAAAACTGGCCTAAATTACCCCAAATTGCTGCGTCACATCATATTTTGTTAGAGCCAAAACTACAGTAAATACACATGCCCAATAATCAATCCTAAGATTGTATGGAAGGCTTTACGGAAAATTTGTATGGAAGGTTTTATGGAAAAACATACAGGTGAAAGGGCCAACAAGACAGAAAAGGATAGGAGGAGATGATAGAAAACAAAGGAGAAACAAAGAGCGACCAAAAAATAGGAAATTTCAAGCACAAAAATTCATCGTCATTATATTCATTATCAGCAGCAGCAGCAGCAGCAACAACAACAACAACAACATCACCACCATATTCCTCCTCCTCCTGATCCTCCTCCTCCTCCTCCTCCTCCTCATCATCATCATCTTCATCATCATCATCTTCATTATCTCAACAACATTGTCACCACCTTTACTGTTATTGTTATAATCATTCTTATTTTTCTTCTATATTAGTACTGTTATCATTGTGAGTATTACTGTTATTGTTATAATCATTCTTATTTTTCTTCTATATTAGTACTGTTATCATTGTGAGTATTACTGTTATTGTTATAATCATTCTTATTTTTCTTCTATATTAGTACTGTTATCATTGTGAGTATTACTGTTATTGTTATAATCATTCTTATTTTTCTTCTATATTAGTACTGTTATCATTGTGAGTATTACTGTTATTGTTATAATCATTCTTATTTTTCTTCTATATTAGTAGTTATCATTGTGAG
>JAPXFY010002500.1:22500-26947 GCA_030674185.1 Monoplex corrugatus
GCGGGGATAAACCCCAGGGAAGGGGGTCATCTAACTATATACACATACATATATGCACATACACATATGTAGGTTGTGTGTAACTACATTTATATATGTATATATATATACATATATATATATATATATATATATATATGTATGTATGTATGTATGTACGTATGTATATACATATATAATTACATATATATATATATGTATATATATACATATGCATATATATATATATATATATATATATATATATATGTGTGTGTGTGTGTGTGTGTGTGTGTGTATGTCTACAAAACCTTGTGAATATACTAGAAATAGAGAGCAAAGGTAAGGGGTTGGAACTAACCAGCAGGAAGACTGAAGTCATGGTGATCAGTAAAAAACATGAAATCCCCTCATGCAAAATAACAGCAAACGGCACAACCTTGAGACAGGTTGATAAGTTTAAATACCTGGGAACGATCATTTCACCAAATGGCAGATGCATATCAGAAATAGCCAGCAGAATCGGCTAAGCCAAAACAGCATTCAAGAAGAAGAAAAGCATTCTTACCAACAAATGCCTATCAATTAACATCAGGAAGAGAGTTCTTGAATGTTATATAGAACCAATACTGTTGTACTGTTGCGAGGCGTGGACAGTCAACAAGTAAAGCCAGAACAAGATTGAGGCAGCCGAGATGTGGTTTCTAAGAAGAATGTTGAGAGTCCTATGGACAGCAAAGAAAACAAACGAGACAGTCTTGATGGAGGCAGACACAAGTAGATCATTCATAAGGAAGATTAGGAAAAGACAGGCAAAATTTATAGGCCATTTTATGAGGAAAGGGGAATTGGAAGCACCTGGTCACAACGGAACAGCTGGAGGGAAAGAGAGTACCGGCTAGACCCAGGGAGAAGATACTAGACGGACTTGCAGAGTTACTGGGGACAAAGAGGGTGGAAGAGATGCTAAAGGCAACAAGTGATAGAGACAGATGGAAGTCCAAAATCGCAAACGCCATGCGGCAAGGCATCTGATGATGATGATGATGATGATGATATATATATCTATATCTATATATATATCTATATCTATATATATATATATATATATCTCTCTCTCTCTCTCTCTCTTATATATATATATATATATATGTATACATATTATATATACGATGCTGGTGTGAGCCAACGATGTTTCTTCGAATTATCACTGCATCATCAGAATCTTATCAATATTCTGAAGATAGAAACAAAACACCTTTTGTTAAGGAAACAGTAAACATGAAATGGGGACAAGCATAAGCGGTGAAGGAAAAGCCAGACTACAACTTAATGGTCAGTTCCCTACGCCTATACTCATCCTTTACATTTATCCCCGGGTCGATATCTCTGATCCACAGTGCCTCCAGAGTCATGCGATAATCCTCGCCCCTTATAGCTGAAGCCAAAATCTCAACATCTTCTGAGCCCATTGTAACCTTACATTGTGCGAGATGCTTTTTTACAGGCCCAGTGTTGTTGATGTGTTCACGGAAACGGGTTTGTAAATGTCGGACAGTCTGTCCAACATAGCACGCCTTACAGCGTGAACATGTCAGTTTGTAAACCACCCCACTCCGGATCAACTTTGGCACTTGTGCTTTCAAGGACGGCAAAACATATACATGTATATGTATACAGAGATAACGTAAAAATACATTGTTTCTTCTTTTGTTTTGGTGTTCGTTTTGTTTTCCTCCCCTTCCCATTTTTGTTTGTTTGTTGATTGGTTGGTTGTTGGTTGGTTGGTTGGTTGTTGGTTGGATGGTTGTTGGTTGTTGGTTGGTTGTTGGTTGTTGGTTGGTTGGTTGTTGGTTGGTTGTTGGTTGGTTGGTTGTTGGTTGGTTGGTTGTTGGTTGGTTGTTGGTTGCTTGTTGGTTGGTTGGTTGTTGGTTGGTTGTTGGTTGGTTGTTGGTTGTTGGTTGGTTGGTTGTTGGTTGGTTGGTTGGTTGTTGGTTGGTTGGTTGTTGGTTGGTTGGTTGTTGGTTGGTTGTTGGTTGGTTGTTGGTTGTTTGGTTGTTTGTTGGTTGTTGGTTGGTTGGTTGGTTGGTTGTTGGTTGGTTGTTGGTTGTTGGTTGGTTGTTGGTTGGTTGTTGGTTGTTTGGTTGGTTGTTGGTTGGTTGTTGGTTGGTTGTTGGTTGGTTGTTGGTTGTTTGGTTGGTTGGTTGGTTGTTGGTTGGTTGTTGGTTGTTTGGTTGGTTGTTGGTTGTTGGTTGGTTGGTTGTTGGTTGGTTATTGGTTGTTGGTTGGTTGTTGGTTGGTTGTTGGTTGTTTGGTTGGTTGTTGGTTGGTTGTTGGTTGTTGGTTGTTTGGTTGGTTGGTTGGTTGTTGGTTGGTTGGTTGGTTGTTGGTTGGCTGGTTGTTGGTTGGTTGTTGGTTGGTTGTTGATTGGTTGGTTGTTGGTTGGTTGGTGATTGCTTGGTTGTTGGTTGGTTGGTGATTGCTTGGTTGTTGGTTTGTTGGTGATTGCTTGGTTGGTTGTTGGTTGGTTGTTGATTGGTTGGTTGTTGGTTGGTTGGTTGTTGGTTGGTTGGTGATTGGTTGGTTGTTGGTTGGTTGGTTGTTGGTTGGTTGGTGATTGGTTGGTTGTTGGTTGGTTGGTGATTGTTTGGTTGTTGATTGGTTGGTTATTGGTTGGTTGGCTGTTGGTTTGTTGTTGATTGGTTGGTTGTTGGTTGGTTTTGGTTGTTGGTTGGTTGGTGATTGGTTGGTTGTTGGTTAGTTGGTGGTTGGTTGGTTGTTGGTTGGTTGGTGATTGGTTGGTTGTTGGTTGGTTGGTGATTGGTTGGCTGTTGGTTGGTTGGTGATTTTTTGTTCGTTTTTTTTTGCGTTGTGTTTGTTTGTTTCTGTGTTTGTTACTTGGTTGTTTAGCGATCGATTTTCGCGGAGGCACATACTCACGTTATTTTGTCCACACGATGCAGGCAGTGTGTTGCTGCACATTCTGCATAATCCGACTTCGGTGGGCGTGTATGCTGTTTGTGTGTGTGTGTGTGCGTGCGTGCGTGTGTGTGTGTGTGCGTGCGTGCGCGCGCGCGCGTGTGTATGGTGTGTGTGTGTGTGTGTGTGTTTCCATAAGCAACAGAACACAGACTTCGTTTATAGGATGTTTAACGTGCGTATTTGATGTTTTACACAAGTTCACCCAGAAGATGGGCAAAAAATCTACACCCTTCACCAACCAGACCAAAGATACCCAGGGAGGCTCGAACTCCAGACTCCAGACTGAAAGTCCGACGTTTCACCCACTTGACTGAGGTGCTCCAATTCGTCATTAACTACTACTTTTCTGTACTTCATCCTCCATCCCCCTCCCTTTTGTTGTTGTTGTTGTTGTTGTACTTTTTAAAAATTCCTTCACTTTCTTTATTTGTACGCACATAATTCATGTTTTTATACAATTTATTTCTATATCACTTGTTTAACCCTTTGACTCCTGCACCCTGCCCTGTCCATCAGAATCCTGCATCACCAACCAGGCTAGCAAAGCAAAAACTTAACCTTTTGACTTCCTTACCCCACAGGAAGCTGGTGGACAGGGTGCGGGAGTCAAAGGGTTAAAGTAATGCATTTTATTTTTGTGTCTATATATTTATGTTACTTGTGTGACGTATTAAGAACTGGCCGTAAAACAAGTCCACTGGGACCTCATGCTACTCTATCATTGAGTGACAAAATGTCTTGAAGTTTTGAAGTCACCACCGTGTCTGTATTCTCTCTTGTCATACAACGTGTCTTGGGCAAGCTCAACTTGACAAGGCCCATAACCTCTCCAGGTCGAATTTGTTGTTGTTGTTATTGTTCTTGTTGTTGTTGTTGTTGTTGCTGCTGCTGTTGGCTTCAGTCCCCACATGCAGTAGGTAGAACTGGGTTACATGGTTACCAGTGACAGGTGACGACGTCTAACCTGACTGATGGACTGACAATATTGCGGGATGGACAGAAAGACCATTTGCAGACGACCACGCTGTGGAACACAACCGACAAAGACGGAAGAATCTGGTGAACAGTTCTTTAATGCGGCTTCCAGATGACGCCTCATGGAGTTTAGGGAGAAGAAGAGACGACGAAAACGACGACGACGACGACGATGAAGAAGAAGAAGAACAACAACAACAACAGCAACGACAACAACAAGGACAGAAGCAAGAACAAGAATCAGGAGATGAAGATGAAGAAGAAAAAGAACAAAAAGAAGAACAAGGAAAGGAAGAACAAAAGCAACAACAGCAACAACGACATTAACAAGAAAAAGAACAACACGAACAAGAACACGAACGATAACAAGAAGAAGAAAAATAAGAACAAAAAAAAAAAAAAAAAAAGACGAAGAAAAAAACAGCATTCAAGAAAATGAAAAGCATTCTTGCAGCGAGCACATGAAAGAATCATGCTTGGTATCACCTGGACAGATCGCAAAACGGCCCAG
>JAPXFY010002501.1:0-10000 GCA_030674185.1 Monoplex corrugatus
TCTGTTGTTTAATTCTCTCTCTCTCTCTCTCTCTCTCTCTCTTTCTCTTTCTTTCTCTCTCTCTCTCTCTCTCTCTCTCTCTCTCTCTCCACTCTCAGTGTCTGTCTGTCTGTCTGTCTCTCTATGTCTCTCATTACTGTATCTCTCTCTCACTCTCTCTCTCTCTCACTACTCTCTCTCTCATTATTCTCTCTCTCTCTCTCTGTTTCTCTCTCTCTCTCTCTCTTTTCTTGTTCTTTAACGCTTTTAAACTAAAATCCCATTTTTGCAAGAAGCTTGAATCGTTTCGTCCTATAAACCGATTGGCTACCCAAAACATTCCACAGAATGCTCGGAAATGTTTTTGTGATGATCGATTGGTAGAAAGCGAGGCAGTTGGAGTGGGCTGTAAATGATACTATCGATTAGCGTGTCATTGATCAAGACACAGGAATCCTGGAATGCACTTTGGTCATATCCCATGTTGTGGTTCACAGGTTTATTTGTCTGTCTTGGAAACTGGGTTCAATTGCAGCTGAATTAAGGATTTTTAGTGATCAATGTTTCTGTCGTGCTTAGCGCTTCGTAAAAACAGAAGCACGAAGTTTTTTTTTAACGAATCTAGAGGAGAGAGAGTGGGACGAGACAAAGAGAGAGAGGGAGAGAGAGAGAGAGAGAGAGAGAGAGAGAGAGAGACAGACAGACTTACAGACAGACTTACAGACAGACATTGACAGAGACAGAAACAGACAGACAGACAGAGAGTGAGATAGACAGAGACACAGAGACAGGCAGAGAGACAGAGACAGACAGAAACAGAGAGATTGGCAGACAAACAGAGACAGAGAGAGGGAGAGACAAAGACAGAGAGAGAGAGAGACAGAGACAAAGAGACAGAGAGAGAGATAGGGGGAGAGAGAGAACAAAAAAGAGATAGAAAGAGAGAGAGAGAATAAGAAAGAGATATAGGCAGGGAGAGAAAAAGAGAGGGAGAGAAAATAGGAAAGAGAGACAGAGACAGAGAGGGAGAGAGAGAAAGAATGGGGGGGGGGGGGCACAGAAAGACAGACAGTAAGAGGTACATAGACTGAAAGAAGCATTGTAAGCATTTGGCGAAGTCCAGCATTTTCATTAAAAGTCTCTCTCTCTCTCTCTCTCTCTCTCTCTCTCTCTCTCTCTCTCTCTCTCTCTCTCTCTCTCTCCCTTTCCCTCTCTCTCTCCCTCTCCCCCCTCTCTCTCACTCTCTCTCTCTCTCTTCCCCCCCTCTCTCTACTCTCCATTCTTTCCTCATCTTGCCCTTTTCTTCAACTCACTGTCGATTAAACGAATTAGAAAATTGCCACAATTACCATTCTTTCTCATTTCTGCTCCAAGTCCAAGCACGTGCTATTCCTGTCTCTTAAGATCCGATTGGATAAAAGAAAAGGCACGTGTAATTTGTCTCCTACGATTTGACTGGCCAACAAACAAAAGTCCAAGCACGTGCAATGTCTGTCTGATAAGATCTGATTGGATAAGACAGTGATACGTGCAATTTATTCCTGCGATCTAACTGGCTAACGAAGAAGCAATTTCTGTCACGTAAGATCCGATTGGATAAAAGGCAAGACACGCGCAATTTGATTGGACAGGGTAACAAAGAAGTCACGTGCAATTCCTGCCACATAAGATCTCCATTCTGTCTAGAACGATGTAATTGGATCAAAGAGAAGAGGCGTGCAATTTGTCCCTAGAGTCTGAATCAGTAAGACAGGGTGCATGTACAGCTCTTGCCAGTGCTAAGGGTTTACGTGCAGAGCTTATGTCATATGGCATGATTAAATATTTAGATCTTATTCCATCACATGGCATATTCAGTGTTACTTTTCTGAGGTGTGGAAATAAAGCTAAGAAAGATCCTAATCTTCCAGGTGATAAGATCTTGGGGCAATGCTTTACGTTTCGTATGAAGAAGCAGTAAAAGAAAAGCAACAACAACAACAACAACAACAGCAGCAACGATTGCACAGTAGATCTTAGATTACCCCAAGTGTGTTTATTTGCAAAAAATGTTCTGACAGGGAGTGCGTCAGTTAGTATAGGCTTGCTTGTCTTCTGAGTGTATACGTTCGCCTTTTCTAAGTTTGCCGAAGCCCAACGCAAACTTACTTAAACTCACAATCTAATTGGCTGTGCGGTTGTGCCGTTTTTTTGGTGTGTTGATAAACTGATGTTTTAATCTTTCAGGTGTAAGGATAAATTGAGGTCTGAGTTTTCTGGAAGAAATGACGTTTATGTCCAGTCCTTGTCTTGGAGATTTTTTGGCGAGATGATAAACTGAGGTCATAGATTTTTTGGCGAGATGATAAACTGAGGTCATAGACTTTTTGGCGAGATGATAAACTGAGGTCATAGATTTTTGGGGTCAGATGATAGAGAGGTCCCAGTTTGTTGTTGGTGGTGGTGGTGGTGGTGGTTTTTATTTTTGGTGGGGGAGGGGGTTAAATGATAAATTGAGGTCCTAGTCTTTAGGTCAGATGATAAGTGAGGTCCTGGTCTTTGTGTGAATTGATTAATTAAGGTCAAGATCTTTAGGACAGATGATAAATCAAAGTCCAAGTCTTTACGTGAGAGGTCGTAGTCTTTGAGTGGGATGATAAATTGAGATCCTGGTCTTTATGTGAGATGAAAAATTAAAGTCCTGGTCTTTTTAGGTAAGATGATAAATTGAGGTCCTGGTCTTTATATGCGATGATAAACTGAGGTCCTGATCCTGGTCTTTATGTGAGATGATAAACTGAGTCCTGGTCTTTAGGAGAGATGGTAAATGATGGTTCCGTCGATCTGGTGGCCTCTGACTAGTGTCCTGTGGGACTCCAAACGCCATTTCAAGATCTTGCCTACACGTACAGCTTTGCTAAGATTAAAGGAGTCTGCCAGGCAGCTGCTGGCAGATTTGGGTGGAGCGCATATGGAGTTGTCCAAGTGCAGTGAGTCCTTCTTAAACAAATTCCCAATAAGTGATGGTTCTCAAGGCTCATCATTCTTACAGTATGGGTTTCTGGTCTTGGTGAAAACTGCTAAAGACGGTTTCTGGTCTTTCTTTTCACACTGGTCATTCAAACATAATGAAACTGATGTCTGTTGATTATTTGTCAATGTGGTTTTAATCGTACGGCATTTGTGGTGTTATCGCATATGGGATTGCTCGAGCGTGGTGACGCTGCCTTGAGAAAATTTAAATTGAAACCGAGAAGACGACATCTCCGACCCTACTGTATGCCATCTGTTATTAGTATCAGCTCCATGGGTCACATCTCACTGGGGATTTGTCTCCTGTCCACACTAATTGGATGGACCGGTGTCAGCAATTAGCCGTCTCTTTCCTCTTCACACCTCCTTCAGACATGGTAAGTCACACGGCCACCACCAACCCGGTGTAACATACTGTAAGGTTCCCTATGTCAGTTATGCTCCAGGACAATTCTTGTGTGATACGTTTGTTCTATCTCATTTTTTGTTCTGTCCTATTCATAGAACTGGTCTCACGCTAAGTGTAGCAAGTCACAGCGTGACCACCAACCCGGTGTTACATAATGCAAGTATCCCAGTGTCAGACATACCTCGAACATTCCTTGCATAAGGTAAATGTGTTCCATATCTGCATGTTCTATCTCACTGACAAACTTGGTCCTATACCAGACATGCCCCATTTTCCTCACATTTCTGGTGTTGCCACTCCCACGCCGTTCAAGATTCTATTCTTTGTTTACTTTAAGCTTAGGATTTTGCTCAGACTTCAGGAGTTTGGCCGGTGATTGCTTGCAAATTTGATGGAGCGCATATGCAATTGTTTGAACGTGGTGAATTCTTTGTAAGCAAACTCTAAACTCCAAACTTCAAGCAAGTTTGTCTAATTTTATCAGACTATATTTTTTTTATGTGCTATCGTCGCAGATGCCATGTAATGGAAGAAGATTCAAAATCAACATGGCGTAAGCGAAAAGCCTGCACATAAACTCAAAGCGCAGATAAGATCTTGGGGCAATGCTTTACGTTTCGTACGAAGAAGCAGTAAAAGAAAAGCAACGACAACAACAACAACAACAACAACAACAACAACAAAAACAAAGTGTGGCTCTCCCCAGGATCGAACCTAAGACCTCTGAGTTACTAGCATAGCTCTGTAACCACTGTGACCAGCTGAGGTACTGGGCCATAGTCATGTATAACACTCAATATGGCGTTAACCATTTTCCACAACGGAAAGAAAATGTCACAAAATGCATATCAAAGAGGAAGGATAAGCATATCAAAGAGGAAGGATAAGCATATCAAAGAGGAAGGATAAGCATATCAAAGAGGAAGGATAAGCATATCAAAGAGGAAGGATAAGCATATCAAAGAGGAAGGATAAGCATATCAAAGAGGAAGGATAAGCATATCAAAGAGGAAGGATAAGCATATCAAAGAAGAAGGATAAGCATATCAAAGAGGAAGAATAAGCATATCAAAGAGGAAGGATAATCATATCAAAGAGGAAGGATAATCATATCAAAGAGGAAGGATAAGCATATCAAAGAGGAAGGATAAGCATATCAAAGAGGAAGGAAAAGCATATCAAAGAGGAAGGATAAGCATATCAAAGAGGAAGGATAAGCATATCAAAGAGGAAGGATAAGCATATCAAAGAGGAAGGATAAGCATATCAAAGAGGAAGAATAAGCATATCAAAGAAGAAGGATAAGCATATCAAAGAGGAAGGATAAGCATATCAAAGAGGAAGAATAAGCATATCAAAGAAGAAGGATAAGCATATCAAAGAGGAAGGATAAGCATATCAAAGAGGAAGGATAAGCATATCAAAGAGGAAGGATAAGCATATCAAAGAGGAAGGATAAGCATATCAAAGAGGAAGAATAAGCATATCAAAGAAGAAGGATAAGCATATCAAAGAGGAAGAATAAGCATATCAAAGAGGAATGATAAGCATATCAAAGAGGAAGGATAATAATATCAAAGAGGAAGGATAAGCATATAAAAGAGGAAGGATAATAATATCAAAGAGGAAGGATAAGCATATCAAAGAGGAAGGATAATCATATCAAAGAAGAAGGATAAGAATATCAAAGAGGAAGGATAATCATATCAAAGAGGAAGGATAATCATATCAAAGAAGAAGGATAAGCATATCAAAGAGGAAGGATAAGCATATCAAAGAGGAAGGATAAGCATATCAAAGAGGAAGGATAAGCATATCAAAGAGGAAGGATAAGCATATCAAAGAGGAAGAATAAGCATATCAAAGAAGAAGGATAAGCATATCAAAGAGGAAGAATAAGCATATCAAAGAGGAATGATAAGCATATCAAAGAGGAAGGATAATAATATCAAAGAGGAAGGATAAGCATATCAAAGAGGAAGGATAATAATATCAAAGAGGAAGGATAAGCATATCAAAGAGGAAGAATAAGCATATCAAAGAGGAAGGATAAGCATATAAAAGAGGAAGGATAATAATATCAAAGAGGAAGGATAAGCATATCAAAGAGGAAGGATAAGCATATCAAAGAGGAAGGATAAGCATATCAAAGAGGAAGGATAATCATATCAAAGAAGAAGGATAAGCATATCAAAGAGGAAGGATAAGCATATCAAAGAGGAAGGATAATCATATCAAAGAAGAAGGATAAGCATATCAAAGAGGAAGGATAATCATACCAAAGAGGAAGGATAATCATATCAAAGAAGAAGGATAAGCATATCAAAGAGGAAGGATAAGCATATCAAAGAGGAAGGATAAGCATATCAAAGAAGAAGGATAAGCATATCAAAGAGGAAGGATAATCATATCAAAGAAGAAGGATAATCATATCAAAGAGGAAGGATAATCATATCAAAGAAGAAGGATAAGCATATCAAAGAGGAAGGATAAGCATATCAAAGAGGAAGGATAATCATATCAAAGAAGAAGGATAAGCATATCAAAGAGGAAGGATAAGCATATCAAAGAAGAAGGATAAGCATATCAAAGAGGAAGGATAAGCATATCAAAGAGGAAGGATAAGCATATCAAAGAAGAAGGATAAGCATATCAAAGAGGAAGGATAATCATATCAAAGAAGAAGGATAAGCATATCAAAGAGGAAAGATAATCATATCAAAGAGGAAGGATAAGCATATCAAAGAGGAAGGTTAAGCATATCAAAGAGGAAGGTTAAGCATATCAAAGAGGAAGGATAAACATATCAAAGAGGAAGGATAATCATATCAAAGAGGAAGGTTAAGCATATCAAAGAGGAAGGTTAAGCATATCAAAGAGGAAGGATAAGCATATCAAAGAAGAAGGATAACCGTATCAAAGAAGAAGGATAAAACATATTGAAATCATGTTCAAGTGCCCAAGTCCCACTCCAACAGCCCAGACCAATGTATTAGATGCAGAAAAAGCAGGATGTTGTCAAACAGCGAAATGGAATATTCTTCCCCGGGGAGGACAGTTGTATTGTGATCAATCTTTCTCACAGACACATGTGTGTAGATAGAGGGACGGAACACACAGGGTGTGATGTAGATAGAGGGATGGTACAGACAGGGGGTGATGTAGATAGAGGGACGGAACACACAGGGGTGAAGTAGATACGGGGATGGGACAGACAGGGGTGATGTAGATAGGGGATAGGACAGACAGGTGTGATGTAGATAGAGGGATGGTACAGACAGGGGGTGATGTAGATAGGGTGATGGGACAGACAGGGGGTGAAGTAGATAGGGGGATGGGACAGACAGGGGTTATGTAGATAGGGGGATGGGACAGACAGGGGTGATGTAGATAGAGGAATAGGACAGACAGGGGGTGATGTAAATAGAGGGATGGGACAGACAGGGGGTGATGTAGATAGAGGGATAGGACAGACAGGTGGTGAGTAGATAGAGGATAGGACAGACAGGGGTGATGTAGATAGGGGGATGGGACAGACAGGGGGTGATGTAGATAGAGGGATGAGACAGACAGGGGGTGATGTAGATAGAGGGATGGACAGACAGGGGGTGATGTAGATAGAGGGATAGGACAGACAGGGGTGATGTAGATAGAGGGATGGACAGACAGGGGTGATGTAGATAGAGGATGGGACAGACAGGGGGTGATGTAGATAGAGGGATGAGACAGACAGAGGTGAAGTAGATAGAGGGATAGAGACAGACAGGGGTGATGTAGATAGGGGGATGGACAGACAGAGGATGATTAGATAGGGGATGGACAGACAGGGGTGATGTAGATAGAGGGATGGGACAGACAGGGGTGATGTAGATAGGGATGGACAGACAGGTGATGTAATAGGGGATGGACAGACAGGGGTGATGTAGATAGAGGGATGGGACAGACAGGGGTGATGTAGATAGAGGGATAGGACAGACAGGGGGTGATGTAGATAGAGGGGAGAATGGGACAGACAGGGGATGATGTAGATAGGGGATGGACAGACAGGGGGTGATGTAGATAGAGGGATGGGACAGACAGAGGTGATGTAGATAGGGGATGGGACAGACAGAGGGTGATGTAGATAGGGGGATGGGACAGACAGGGGGTGATGTAGATAGAGGGATGGGACAGACAGGGGTGATGTAGATAGAGGATGGACAGACAGGGGTGATGTAGATAGGGGATGGGACAGACAGGGGTGATGTAGATAGAGGGATAGGACAGACAGGGGGTGATGTAGATAGAGGGATAGGACAGACAGGGGGTGATGTAGATAGAGGGATAGGACAGACAGGGGTGATGTAGATAGGAGGATGGACAGACAGGGGTGATGTAGATAGGGGATAGGACAGACAGGGGTGTGATGTTAGATAGAGGGATGGGACAGACAAGGTGATGTAGATAGGGGATAGGACAGACAGAGGGTGATGTAAATAGGGGGATGGGACAGACAGGGGGTGATGTAGATAGAGGGATAGGACAGACAGGGGTGATGATAGATAGAGGGATTGGGACAGACAGGGGTGTGATGTAAGTATGAGAGGGATGGACAGACAGGGGTGATGTAGATAGAGGGATAGGACAGACAGGGGGTGATGTAGATAGAGGGATAGGACAGACAGGGGTGATGTAGATAGAGGGATAGGACAGACAGGGGGTGATGTAGATAGAGGGATAGGACAGACAGGGGTGATGTAGATAGGGGGATGGGACAGATAGGGGGTGATGTAGTTAGATGGATAGGACAGACAGGGGTGATGTAGATAGAGGGATGGGACAGACAGGGGTGATGTAGATAGATGGATAGGACAGACAGGGGTGATGTAGATAGGGGATGGGACAGATAGGGGGTGATGTAGATAGAGGGATAGGACAGACAGGGGTGATGTAGATAGGGGATGGGATAGATAGGGGATAAAGTAGATAGAGGGATAGGACAGACAGGGGTGATGTAGATAGAGGGATAGGACAGACAGGGGTGATGTAGATAGAGGGTAAGGACAGACATGGGGTGATGTAGATAGAGGGATAGGACAGACAGGGGTGATGTAGATAGAGGGATAGGACAGACAGGGGTGATGTAGATAGGAGGATGGGACAAATATGGGGTGATGTAGATAGATGGATAGGACAGACAGGGGTGATGTAGATAGAGGGATACGACAGAGAGGGGTGATGTAGATAAGGGGATGGGACAGACAGAGGATGATGTAGATAGATGGATAGGACAGACAGGGGTGATGTAGATAGAGGGATAGGACAGACAGGGGTGATGTAGATAGGGGATAGGACAGACAGAGGATGATGTAGATATGGGGATGGGACAGACAGGGGTGATGTAGATAGGGGGATGGGACAGACAGAGGATGATGTAGATAGGGGGATGGGACAGACAGAGGATGATGTAGATAGGGGGATGGGACACACAGGGGTGATGTAGATAGATGGATGGGACAGACAGGGGGTGATGTAGATAGAGGGATGGGACAGACAGAGGATGATGTAGATAGGGGGATGGGACACACAGGGGGTGATGTAGATAGATGGATGGACAGACAGGGGGTGATGTAGATAGATGGATGGGACAGACAGAGGATGATGTAGATAGGGGGATGGGACAGACAGGGGGTGATGTAGATAGAGGGATAGGACAGACAGAGGATGATGTAGATAGTGGGATGGGACAGACAGGGGGTGATGTAGATAGGGGGATGGGACAGACAGAGGATGATGTAGATAGAGGGATGGGACAGACAGGGGGTGATGTAGATAGAGGGATAGGACAGACAGAGGATGATGTAGATAGGGGGATGGGACAGACAGGGGGTGATGTAGATAGGGGGATGGGACAGACAGGGGTGATGTAAATAGGGGGATAGGACAGACAGGGGTGATGTAGATAGAGGGATAGGACAGACAGGGGTGATGTAGATAGAGGGATGAGACAGACAGGGGTGATGTAGATAGAGGAATAGGACAGACAGGGGTGATGTAGATAGAGGGATAGGACAGACAGGAGGTGATGTAGATAGAGGGATAGGACAGACAGGGGGTGATGTAGATAGAGGGATAGGACAGACAGAGGATGATGTAGATAGGGGGATGGGACAGACAGAGGATGATGTAGATAGGGGGATAGGACAAACAGAGGATGATGTAGATAGGGGGATGTGACAGACAGGGGGTGATGTAGATAGGGTGATGGGACAGACAGGGGGTGATGTAGATAGGGGGATGGGACATACAGGGGGTGATGTAGATAGTGGGATGGGACAGACAGGGGGTGATGTAGATAGGGGGATGTGACAGACAGGGGGTGATGTAGATAGGGGATGGGACATACAGGGGTGATGTAGATAGGGGGATGGGACAGACAGGGGGTGATGTAAATAGTGGGATGGGACAGACAGGGGGTGATGTAGATAGGGGATGGGACATACAGGGGTTGATGTAAATAGGGGGATGGGACAGACAGGTGGTGATGTAGATAGGGTGATGGGACAGACAGGGGGTGATGTAGATAGTGGGATGGGACAGACAGGGGGTGATGTAGATAGG